>CAJRST010018890.1:1549482-1575198 GCA_907169785.1 Menidia menidia | reverse complement strand
GGGGGGGGGCTGCAGAAACACTTAGCCGCCTGTGTCCTGCAGACGCTCCGTTTCTGGGACCTCATTTGCCGCCTTGTTGGCTCTCTAAACATCTCTGGGTGCCAGAGCCAGTCGGGCTCGCTGGTAAACACATATGTCGTCAGGGAAAAAAACCCAAAACGGGACTGAATTTCACTCCTCGGCTCGAGACGAAGTGTGCGTTTGAGCTCTAGGAGAATGCTTTGTCATTTTATTTACCGTTATTTATTAGTATTTTATTATTTCATTACATTTTGATGAGCAATAATCTCACCGTGAGTTCTAGGAAAAGGCTTTGTCATTTTATTTACCGTTATTTATTATTATTTTATTAGTTATTTACATTTTGATGAGCAATAATCTCACCGTGGCCTGAACAAGGGTTAGGGTTAGGGTTAGGGTTAGGGTTAGGGTTAGGGTTAGGGTTAGGGTTAGGTGGTCCGAGAGGCAGCAGAATTACTCAAGCTGATATGTGAGCAGATAGCAGTTTATACGCACATCTGCAACAGCAAAAGCATCCATGAATCTAGTTTCTGAAATCTTTGGCCTTGTCTTAACTCTTGTTCTCAAGGATTAAAGGCATTGAAAATCCATTGGAATCTCCCTATTCGTACCAAATGGCCTCATCCTTTTTCTTTGTCATTCAGTCATTGAGGAATTTTGTGTTACTGCTTCTCACCCCTTCATTCCGACATGTTTGTGAATGGAAAGAGTCAGGTGGCAGTAATGAGACTGGACAGTTTAAAAATGAAGCTGCTACGTTTTCTGTATCCCTGTTACAATTCCAATTACTTTGCCAAGTTACCAGTGATCGTGTAAAAGCAGCCATGATGAATACAATTGTCTTCTTGAGCATGGTTCTATCTTCTGGCCTCAGTTTTTCAATAGCACCCAGTTCAGTACTGTCCTCAGTCCTCATCCAAAACTGGAATCCATCATGGAAGTAAAGTTGAGTCAAACATGCTGGACGGGAGCAGTTGAAATTATTGATACACGATGCGAAAAATAACATTTTTTTCTGTTAAGACTCTTATTTGAACATCAAAAACTGGTCGGAGATCGGGACAATCTTTAGCCTTCAGTATCTGTATGTGGCACTGTTTGCTCCACCTATCAGAGCCTGTCGCCACACATGGCTTCCTTTGCCATTTGTTGAACGCCCGTGGCTCGTCAGAACTGCACACAGTGTGAAAAGCGGCTGAATGATATGATGAGTAAGCACCTGAGGGGGTTTGGAGGCAGGTTTTTGCACAGTCAGCATTCAGGTCCCGCAACCTCCTCGTGGGTCTGTTTTCAATTACTCTGGCTAAGGTAAAGAAAGATTAAAGATAAAATCACAGAAAAAAAGGGTCTTGTTTCACAAGGCTGCAGCGGGGTGATAAATAGAGTATGACAGGACTTTCATGTAGCTGAAATGGAGATACCCTAAAGCTCAGCCTTGTCTTCTCACCGCGGTGCAAACAGAAAAACCAGAACACGAAGATTCCTCCGTGCCCCCTCTTCCCCTCAGAAGCTGGTGGCACAGGAAAAAGGAGAAGTAGGATCAGGGATTGGAGGCTCTTTTCCTCCAGCGATTTATGTGAATTGTGTTTTTAGCATTTTGATAGGATGTATGGAGAGCAATCAGGCTAGTATAGATTCACAAACCTCCGTTTTCTGGCCTGTTTTGGCTTTGCACATAAACACATGAAGCCAGGCCGTGTGAATCAGTCAGAAACAGTCACACCTATAATCCCGCTCTTTGTAGTTTGCCCATTATCTCTGAGTGAGAGTGACTCACGGGATCTGTTTAGAGCGACCCTGTTTCAATGTGTGTGTGTGCGTTTGTGGGCTTGGGAACATAAATCTTCTGCTGCCTCGCGTTTGCGCGCTTATCTCCGTATGCAGAATGATTCCTCTCCCAGATAGGACTGACCGTTCTGCTGACCCGAGGACCCCCTCCGATTGGAAATAGACTTGTTACTCTGCTCTTCGGGTAGTGATTTCTCCTCGGGCGAGTGCTTCAGCGGGAGATTTAGCGTGGCTCAGGCTGCCTGATGAACCCTGAGAGGGCAGGTTCCATCAAATACCGCGTTCACCACCGAGTGAACAAAGTGGTTTGTTCTGTCTTGCCCTTTTTATGATGGGAACTCAGGTGTAAAGTGAGGACTCTTTCAGGCCGTGTTTGCACAGGACTAACATCACCTCCAGACACTGAGTGATTTGTAATGGCTGCTGAGATCATCGTGAATGTGATCCTGTGAGAGCCGGGCTCAGCCGGGATATTCCAGCAGACGGGGCCGGGGGAGTCGCAGACATCTGTTGAATTTCAGATCAAAACCGCTTAAACTTTACAATATTTACATATTTAGCCGGCGGCCTCAGTCACATTCGGATTATCTGACAATTTCACACACTCGTCACTTCAGTTAGCGGCTTTGATGTTTAAATTAGGAGCCGGCTTACGTCTCCATACCAGCGACGGTGACAGTAAACGCCCGGGTTTTTTATGTTCCTATGAAACTTTTAGCACTGAACAAGTCACAAATGAGAGTCTGAGTCTGCCACAGTGCTGGGGAATCTCAGAGCTGATACCTGTTAAAATATACTATTTTCAATGTGAATTCTCACACAGTACATAACGGTTTGTTCTATCTGGTTTTTCAAACATTGCATTAACAGCAGCTCTTTGCAGAGTGTTTTGAAAAGCCCAATAAGTGACGTGGTTGTAAGAACTCGCTGAGTCGGCAGCGTGACACACTCCCTTTGGCAAACGTGCACGTCGGCCTTCGCTGTGCTTTTCTGGCATGTGTTCTCACCACGAGAGCCCTGCAGGCTCCCCAGACCCAGACCCACAGCCCGGGTCCCAGGGATGGTTTTTAGAGCCGACAGCAGGAAGAAATCAGGACTGAAAACAGTCTGCGTGATTCAGCCACCCACAGCCATAACATTCTCTCACTTCGCCCACTTTTTAATCTGGCTGTGGTTATCAGGAACATGATATTCAAAGAGCTCCGTGAAACAGAGATGCCTTTTTTTCTAAAAGTTTTGGACAGTAAGTTTAACAGGAAAGTGAAACGATTCAATTCAACTTTATTCGTAATTCTATATGATTTCAGAGAGAGTGCGGAGCCACAAAGCTTAGGGCCTGGTTTATCCTGTGCTATCGGTGCTATAATGCTTACCTACCCAGTCCATGGACACGTGAATACTTGGCGGCCATTTTTAATGTCATTTTAAAAGCCTAACAGCTCCTTCCATATTATTGAATGTGTGGATTTGCTGTTATTCGTCATGTTTATCGTCGACTGAACAAATTAAGACAAAAAATTTAAAAAGCTACCTCAGCATGTGGCAAATTAGTCACATCTGTAGACAAGTCGGGTCAAATTGATTTGCATAGCACATCTGATGTACAAAGTGCTTTTGATAAAATAAAAGCATAACAAAGGATAGAAGAGGAATACATAAAAGAAAATTAAGCGAAAAAGAATTTTAAATAACAAAAATGAAATCAATGGATTACAAAACACGTTTGACGCTGTTATTCATGCATTAATAAAGATGCTTTTTCTCTCAGGATGAGAATAGTGGATATTTAGTAGACTGAACTTCTCTCCTTCCCTTCACAGCTTGTGGCCGGGGTTTCTACAAGTCTTCCTCCCAGGACCTGCAGTGCTCTCGCTGCCCGGTGCACAGCTTTAATGATCGAGAGGGCTCCTGGCGCTGCGACTGTGAGGACGGCTACTATCGGGCCATCTCTGACCCTCCATCTGTGGCCTGCACACGTAAGTCCCGTCGCTAGCTAAACAGCACCATCCGCTCTACAGCGAGGGGAAAAAAAGCTCCACAACCAGACCCGTGAAAGCCACAGATGTGTTCCGTAGCAGCTCCTCCACCTCCCAATATGTCAGCATAATTATGTTTACAGGCTCGGGTGTCTGCTTTCTATCTTAGCTGCTTACTAATGATGTGAGGAGCAATTTGCCCTTTCCCCCGTCTGAGAGACGGCCATTCTCTGTCCTGGTCAGTGTACGGGATCTGTGACAGCCACTGACGTTCTGTTTACCCGGTGTGTGGGGGGGGTTTCTGTCGGAACGGATTAGGCTCATTTGCCTCCACGTCCTATTTTGATGTTTGTGCTGATTTTCTTTTTCACTCCTTTTCTGTTAGTCTGAAATCAGCTACTGTGCGCGGAGGAGTGGAGCTGGTGTTAGCACTCGGCTTTATCTCTGTGGGTAAACAGAAGCCCTAAATGAAATCTGCTCACCTTATCTGTGTGTCTTCTCTCTGCTGATAGTGTATCACAGGATACACACAGCGCCTTACAGCTGCCGTGTGCTCGCACATACTTTTCTATCATTGTGTGTCCGATAAGGCTAACAAAGATAAATATTTCTTTACTCATGTTATTGATTTTTTTTTTACAAACACTTGTGGATTAGAAATTTGTTGCTAGGTAAAAAGAAAAGGTGATCTTTTCTTTTACCAGGTCACATAAAGTAGGCCAAGCCTAATTGTGTGTTTATGTGTGGGTTTGTGTGAAAGCAGGGGTGATTTCACACAGAAAGTGGCATTGTGTAGCATTGCTCTAGTCCAGGGGTGTCAAACTCTGGCCCGAGGGCCAGATTTGGCCCGCGTTGTAATTATATTTGGCCCGCGAGACAATACCAAATGATTTCATTTAATTTAATTTTTCATTTAATTTATTTTGAAACATGATATGATTTAACAATGTTTACATAGAATGCTTCATAAACATGCATCATGTTTCAAAAAGGAGTAGGATGAAGCATAAGCTTTATACTGTACAGCGCATTAACCGCTCATACTACAACTCCCATAATGCCCCGCTGTTGTTCATTTTTAGTTCATAAATTAATGCCATTGATGTGTTTTTTATTTGAAATTGGATTTCTCCACTATTAAGTTATATATAATGTAATGAGAGTTGCTTGTTCCATATTCAATGTTACAGCAAAATTTGTTTTATTCCACATTAAAAGGTTCATTTGTTCAATCTTGGCCCGCGTCTTTGTTCAGGTTTGAGATTTTGGCCCTCTGTGTTTTGGAGTTTGACACCCCTGCTCTAGTCCGTGCCTTAAATCAGGCAGTGGATTTCAGGCATTTGAGTTTGGATTTGGAGTTGTGAGTGAAGTTTTTATGAGCGTTTTTGCTCCAGCAACATGTCTGTCCCTGCTTGCCCAAAAAGCTTTTTTTTTTATACACACTGTACACAGGTGTGTTTACACTGCCAGAGGTCTTGGGATGGAAACTTCTCTGACATTCTTTCATTTCTTTCTGCTCGTAGTGTGGTTATCATTAAAGTAAAGATATTTCATCTTGGGAAAGAATTCAAAAGAAAAAACCAGCTGTAAAAAGAGAGACAACTCATAACATTTGGCTGGAAGATGCAAAGTTTCCCTCCGCTTAAACAACGGATAATTCCTACAAACAATGGCTTTTCGTACATTTTTGCGTGCTGGCCAGCTGCGTTCCTCTCACTGTCTGAGGAATTTGGGTTTGAAGCACTTGGGTGTGTCCCAAACGGCTCCCTCTGTGTGCCAGCTCCTCCAGAGTCCGCTTCCTTTTTGTGTTGGTGCTAAAATAGTTCAGCGCTGGCTTTTCCTAAAGTTTTCTGAAGTCTGGGCACACCCTCTGATTCAAGACGAACGGCTTCAGTCATGTTTTGTGATATACTGTCTGTTATCTGTCGATTTTACTCGAGGTTCCTATCGAGTGAGAGGTTAAAGCATGCCGGTAACAGAAAGAATTTGGCAGCAAAGCTGGATCTCAGTTGTGTTTTCAGCTCTTTTCGGACGCCCTCGACAGGGGAAACCGCTTCCACGTGCCGAATGTTGTTACATTTAACCGACTCAACATCGCTCAGGTGTTCGTTTCAACAGTTATTCCGTCCATTACTCATCGGGTTACTGCCGTGATTCAGTGCGTGCTGCAGTCTGAGGCACACCCCTGCTTTTATTGCCACTCAGTCTTTGAAACCGCTCCGTCATTTGTCTGATCAAACCCAGCTCTGGTGGAACAAAACACCCAAATCAGCCCGTTCAAACGTGACCGCCTCGTTGAGTTTCACGGCTTTGGAAAGAAAAAACGGATTGCAGCTACTTTACGAGAAGGCGCTGTTTTGCATGTGATTGGTGGATGTGGTTGGTTGAAGGATGACGGGATCTCCCTCCCCTAGCAATGTTGCGTGAAGACGTCTTTAAGTCATTTGTCACCTCTGTTGTGGACTTGTTGAGGTCTGTTCAGGTGTGTTGTGCTCCTTCAGGGTTCCGGCATGTTCCGGAAGCCTTATTAATCTGCGTTACTCAGTTCCTCCCCGCCCGTGACACAGACGAGGTCATAACGCAGGCTAAGCAAATCTGAGGCCGGTCAGTGACAACAAACCACCAATCTGTCTGAGGAAGAGGGGCGACGTTGCACATCTCGCTCTAAAAGACAGGTCCATTACTCACTTCTCCACCCGTCCTAATCGGATGTTAACGCTTCACTCGAACATCTCCCTCTGATCAAGGGCAGCGCACACACGCATCAGGAAGGAGGAAGTGGAGAAAGTTCCCACTGGCAGTGTCCTCTGGCTGTTCCCTCCCGGGTAATCACCTTGCCCAAGCAGCACAGTAATTACTGAAGTTGCCTAATGCACACTTTCCATTATTCATTTTCATTAACTTTGGGTCACTTGATGACCCCGTACCATTATATGTAAATATGTATTTTTAACTTGTATGAAAGGCTTCGCCGTCTATCAGCCGCACATTTCTTGCATTTTCTCCCCGTACGTGCATTTCCTCATTCAGGACAGGATTAAGTTAGTGTGATTTCCTTTCCCTATGTCTCCCCCGGCCAGGGAGGGAATAGTAATTGAAAATGAATTTACTCACCAGAATAAGTAGCTTGATTGACAGATTTTTTAACTAGAGGTTTTTGTAGCCACCATATCATAGTCCTTAGGAAAACAGAGAGATGGATCTCTGGCATACAGAGATTAAGGCTGCGTCTATGAGGATTTGAGAAGACATAAGATGGAGATGTAATGTAGGGACATGGAAAGCGGAATCACACGCTGAATAAAGATGAAGGAAGATGTGCCAAAAACATAGCTCCAAATACATTGTTTCCCCGGTGGTATGTGCCGAGAGGGGGGCGGAGGGAAGAAATGCTTTTGTTTGTTGGATGTTTGTCCGCGCTATTCATATGCAAATATGCCAGAAGATGGAAACAGATACAGACTTAAGTTGTGACAGGTCCGGGAGCAGGTCATCAATCATGCAGCAGCTGGGAGCGATGTGGTGTAAACGAGGGGCTGACGGGGGCGTCTGTGAGCGGTCATGTGACTCACCCTGCCCCCACGCCACCTCCAAAAAACCTGCCACCTCAACAAGTAGGCGTCCATCAGAGGACCCGTCCAGACTGGACATGAGAGGAGAATTAACTGGTTTCACTGGATGGGCTGTGGCTATTTTTACAAGTCACCGATTCAAAGAATGAATTTCACTTAAAATCATACTATTATTCAATAGTCAATTCATTATGTAGTACAGTAATCATTATCAATTCATTCAGTTTGAATTGCTTTATTATTATTTTCTGGACTTTGGACTGTGGGTTTGGGAGGGCTCGAGCCACAGAGTGACAGACAAACACAATCCAGGTCCTTTTTCTGCTAAGGCTACTTCAAGAGGGTCAGGTTATGCTTACTGATAACAATTTATTCTTAGCACAAGACGGAGCAAAAAAAACCCAAAACTTTTATTTTTAAATCTGTCTGACAGTGGGACTGTTTTACTTTCTGTCCCTTCACAAATGTCATTTTGGTCTGAAGTAGTTTACCAGCCAAACACAGGTTTTTCTGCTTTGGATAAGAGTTTTTAAAAGCAGTACCATTTGAATTGTTTTGTGGGAAATAAGGATTCTTACACAAATCATAGGATTAAAGAACATGTTTCCATGCATATTTCCATGCTATGTGAATATTGTGTTTGTGCCCATCCTGGTCATGCACATGCAAAGCCGATGTAAACCACCGCATATTTTTGCATCCATGTTGTAATCATTTGAGAACATGCAAAAACAGTCAGTTCCCTCAAAATGAGACACACATGTCTCAGACTGTATGGCCGAGCCTGACCAACCATCCCAACGCTCCGCTGGCCTCCTTTGAATGGTTCCAGGGGTCAGCACATGCTAGCTATTTAAGTGTTAGCTCGACTTAAAAATAGGCTTGGGTTTTTTGTGCCATCACACATTCTCTAGAGGTTAAGGTTAACCCTTTAAAGCCTGATCCAAGGAAAAATAGAGAAAATATTATAGTTTTGGTTTCAAAGTCTTTATTTGGCCCTTCAATTAAAAAAAATAAATCATTATCATCACCATTTATTACTGTGCAATAAGTAAAACTTATTGTGGTGCAGCCTTCTGCCCGCTGTTATCAGGTATATCTGATTTTGTATAACAGGGTTTTGAGTTAAATTTTTTAAATGATGCAAAAACTGAATGCACCAACTCTGGCATTGTAGGGCTAAAATGGGTTTTGGCCAATACTGTGTCAGAATAGGAAGGTAAAAACTGAATTAAGTGAAGTATTGTCAACAACAAATGTCCATTTCCCCCTCTGCATGTCTGTCCCTTTTTAGGCCATGTATAGAGGTGAGGTCAGAGGTAACCAGCCCACATTTGGAGACAGAGGATTAGCTCACGGGTGATTTGGATAGCACTCACCCCTGCTGCCCCTCTCCGCGCCACTCCCCAATTAGAGCCCAGCCAGCTAATAAGAGGGTTAAGTTAGCCCCGAGCACCTCTCAAGGTTGATAAGCTGCACATTCTTCTCTCCTAAGCCTGGATTTACTCAGGCCTTTCAACTGTACACAGAGCAGATATGGGAACATGACCTAAAAACCATCGGCTGTTTGGACGCTTTTTTACTCACGGATCTTCCCTCCACAAAAAGTCACAAAGTTCTGCTTTAGAAATTGGTGCCGTATTAGCATGCAAATGCCGTAAAAACTGCGCATTGACAAACCCCACATTTGTGCACGGCGGCAGAAAGCCCTCACGCAGACGCGCTGGCCCGTGTTCGGTCACAGTGGCAGAGTTTTTTGGGGAAGCTGGTGATTGAGACGTTTCAGGCTGTGGGGGCTCCGGCGGCCTAATCCGTGAAATGAAACCAGACTAGGAGGAGGGGGGAGTGCAGAGAACACGGAAGATAAGACAGAGTGGGCGAGTAAGTGACAGAAAAAAGAGTAAAAAAGGAGCCTCTGAGCTAGAAGGATGAGCAGACAGACACACACACAGACAGACACACACACACACAGACAGACACACACTCTGGGGTTGGATGAGTCTGTGCTGCAGGTGGAGCGGGGACCAGAGGAGTTTCATATTTCACAACCCAGATCCAACAAGTCCAGACAAATAGACGGCAACATTTAGATATGAATGTGTTACATTCATGTGTATCTTTGTGCATACATAAAATATATGTGTGTCTGTGTGTGAAACATTTCTGTTGAAAGACGCTAGTACCTTTTTAAGATAAGATAAGATAAGATAAGATAAGATAAGATAAGATAAGATAAGATAAGATAAGAGCTTTATTGATCTCACAGTGGAGAAATTCACTGGTCACACATCGGTTAGAGTTCAAAAGGAGGAAAAGGTGCATAAAGTGCAGCAAAAGCAAACAAATATACAAGGAAGCAACACAGCGTAGAGATTTGGGTGATTAAAATATATACAAAAAGCAAAAAAAAAATATAAAGCAAACACTAAAAAACCATGCTGCTGTCATAGAGTACTGGACTCCATCTTATAAAGATGACCACAGATAAATGACCGCCCTGCCCCTCTTACACTTCAGTTTGAAGGAACCACAGTCGGACCTTTGTTGGATGACGGTGCCCTTCTTTTGAGCACAGCGGTTGTGAGGTTGTTGCACTGTGAACGCGATACACACACACCCAAACAGAATCTGCGTGTCGGGCTGAGTTATTAAGTAGATTTCCATATAAAGCTCAGTCAGGCAGTTCAGCCGGGCCGTTTAATCAGAAAAACCCTGTGTTTGTTTGCACTGGTTCACGGTCAGGGGCTGAATGTTGCCCTGTACGCTTTGTACTTCCTGTAGCATTTATTTATTTATTTACTTATTTTAATGAGATGCACACCTCCTTTTTTTGCAGCTGGAATCAAACTGCTCTGAATTCAACATCTGTAGATCCTCAGGGAAACCAGCTTTAGTAAAATATCAGTGAAACTAAGGCAGTGAAAGGGTTTTGAAATAGAGTTTTTAGTCAGGAACGCATTCATTTGACCCTGGTTTGCTGTTTTGTTCATAAAAATAAAGCGAGTGGATGAAAATAAGAGCAGAGCGGCTACTTTTGAGCGCGCAGTATTCCTGAGGAAAAAAAGATTACTTCTGGACCAGTCTCATCCAGTCCCATCCAATTATCTCCCGCTTGTTGCTGCACAGAAACAGCTTTGATCTGTAGCACCTGAATAAGAGCAACACAGGCGGGAGGAGGTCTGATCCTCTTTTTAACGCGAGCACAGAAACAGTAGACTAAACACCCCTTTGGCTCGAACTGCAGGGTTTAAGAGCGTGTGTGTGTGGGGGCACATTGTTTTTTTTTCTAAAGCTATATGAACTGAGTCATATGGACCCTTTGTAGAGGGGGGGGGGGGAAGTGTCGGAGTCGAGTGGCGCTCTATTGGCCGTCACTCCTCTCCACTTCACCTGCCACAGGTGGTTCTTTCATCTCCCCCCGTCCACACACTCTGTCTCTTATCTTATCCCGTCATCATGAATATGGATGTTTTCTGTTTTGCCCTTGGTACGAGAAAAAAGGGAAAACAACTAAATGCTGCATTAATGAGGCCCAAATACTGCAATGGCAGTTTGGACATTATGCGTTCACATTATGCATTTTGATATATTCAATGTGAAAAATGGAATGGCTCGCAAGGTCCCTCCTCCCTCTAATAGGGAATCTAAGAAAATTAAATAAGAGAACAGAACCTTGGGAGGAGAAGACGGGGATGTTTTCTGAAACATTCATAAATAAAATGCTCAAAGTCTAACAATTGAACCATCATTCAACATTTGTTGGGAGGCTTTTTTGTATTTCAAGATCCAAGCCATCAAAGTCAAAAGTGAAGGATGAAAGCATCAATTTGCCATTCCTCGTTTTTTTTTCCACGGCTCCCTGACATTTGTCTGAATTTCTTTATCATTATGTGAACACTTACAGGAGCGTGGGATGAGGTCCAGTGCACTTCTGAAGTCTGAGCCATTTTTTTTATGTTTAGGGTAAAATAGGATTTATCATTTCTTTTGGAGGACATTAACTTAAAGTCTGCTGCTATCTGCATGCTTCATCTTTTTCCAGGGAACCCGGTAAAGTTTTCGATTGTTGCTAAAAAAGGATGCGCAAACTTTTAAAAAGTAGAAAAACTAGCTCACTGACAATCTCTGACATCTCATTTGCTGCTCAGCGTTTCCACAGAAGATGCAGATTTTATTCTGCTGGAAGTTACAGAAGGTGATGACTCAGTGGATCAGCGGCTGTTTTTTCACCATTTGCTGTAGAAGAGCATTCAATGAGTTTACAGTGAGAATTAGAGATGGAGCATCCTTTAGTGGCTGCTTTTCGTGTGTTGGATGACTGGTAGTGACAACAAATAATTGTCCTGACTCATATAATTCCCAGACAAATAGTAGTTGCAGTTTCTGTTATTATTATTATTACAGTAGTTTTTTTTTTTCGCCTGCTCTCACCGGTTTTCAGAAGGCTCTGTTTTCTGTAACACACAAACTTAAATAAACTCTCTAAGCTGTTAACTTCTGATTTGTGTTTTGACTCAAATCTAATAACCAACGATAAAACTCTGCCTGTATTACTTTTACAGCCTGTCTGTCTTTAAAGAATCTGTTCGAATAAATCGTCAGTTTTAAGGAACAAAAACTCATAAATGAATTTGAAAATCTTGTTCTAATAAAAAAATATAGATCACTCAAGTAGTCATCTTGAATAGATAAAACCCCAGTGTATAATTTAGTGATCCATTTCACTGAGAGGCTTTTCAGTTGGAGAAATACTAATGGAACAAAGTCGGGACGTGTAGACTGGGCTCCCCGGGGCCCCCCGGTGCCTGAATGACACTAACACTAACATGAAACGGTTTCATGAACAGTGACTGAGGAAAGAGAGTCCTTTTGAAAGTGGAGGCTCTGCTACTTGGATTGTCAGCCCTGTTAAACTGACCTTGGTGTCTGCCACAGCTCGCTTTCTTTCCCTGGGCCCGCGCCGTTTATTTCTGCTTGTGATTCTTATTATAATTGAGTGTCAGCGCTGGACTCTGGGGATGGAGCCGGCGTGTCATGTACCTTTCTTTTTCTTTCCGCAGGACAGTGAAAGCGCAGATCCTGTCCACACACACACGGCCTGACACTTTCTTAGCTACTCACTTATCTAATTTGGGCTTCCTCTGTGACAGGGCCTCCCTCTGCGCCGCAGAACCTGGTCTACAACATCAACCAGACCACCGTCAGCCTGGAGTGGAGCCCCCCCGCCGACACCGGGGGCCGTAACGACGTCACCTACAGGGCCGTGTGCCGGCGCTGCACCTGGGAGCCGGAGGAGTGCGTAGCGTGCGGTCCGAACGTGGGATTCTCCCCCGCACAGTCGGGATTAGTGGACACCTACGTGACCATCATGGACCTGCTGGCCCACGCCAACTACACTTTCGAGGTGGAGGCGGTCAACGGCGTGTCGGACATGAGCCGCACACAGAGGCTGTTCGCGGCCGTTAGCATCGCCACGGGTCAAGCAGGTAAGACCTTTAACATCAAATAGCTGTGGTCATCAGGAAAGTAAAAAAAAAAAGACAAGCTTTTTTTATTTGTGGTTCGAGACTGGTATTAATCTTCTTTGTCAAGTTAAATGAGACCTAAATACAACAGTTTCTTGGCAACTACAGTGCCTTCAAGACAGAGGAGAACAGGCGGCCATCTTTTAATCATCCTCTGGATTTAAAGATGGCTGCCGCGTAACACTCACGTGTCACATGGTGCAGAAAGTTTCACTCTTTGAATCTGGAGCCTGCCTCAGAGGAGGTGGTCTCCCCTTTGTGAGCTATCAGCAGTTTTAATTTACTCCGGTCTTTCCACGGTCCCCAAAAAATATGTTAGCTTACGCAACTGTGTATTCAGCAAAGTGCGCTAGAGGCTGTACGGTTAGCGTCATTAGCCTCTGATGACCAGTCCGGCCGTGCACTGCCCTCTGCTCCGGGCAGGCTCCAGCCTGGAACAGGAGGGAGGGGCCACAGAAAAAATTCACGGGTGGACGTCCTGATGTTTTAGCAGAGGTCTCGTCCCAGGGTTGTTGGGACACGAGAGTAAACAAATAAATCAGTGCCAGATTTTCTGATTCCTGAGCTGTTTCCTTAGAATGGATTCAGGTTACATTTCAGGCCTGTTTTCACATTTAATTTCACGTTTAATTCCCTCTGGGATTATTAAAGTATTTCTGATTCTGATTCTGATTACAGGCAGGTCAGGATGAAGCTCCCTCTTTTCTTAAGCTAATGCAACTTCATCACAATTAACAGTTTGATTTAGAAAAACTTTTCATATATAATTTACCGTAATGTCCATCAATATTAATGGTCATGTCCTTACATTATCCATATGTCCACTGTCCATTGCCTAAACTGATTCAGAGTGCATAACAGTGCAGTGGTGAACATTACTCTTATAGCCGTGATGCAGACTGCCAGGCGTTACTGTGTGTAGTGTAGTGTGTTTACTGCTCACTCTCCAGGGATTTAGCTGTAATTAAATGTTTTTGCTTTGTTGTGACAAACTCCACAACCTTTTTTATTCTTTATTTTTATGGATCCACCCAACAACATTCCCTTTTTCATGCTTGAGTATCCATGAAATACAGACTACATACAGACCGGTGGTAAAAAAAAAAACTGTAATGAGCTTTAAAGCTTTATAGTGGCAATTCAGCTTTTAGCTTCACTGTTTAAATATATGTGTCCTTTGTAAAACTGTCTTTACAACATGAAAGCGTGAGGTCTTTGCTACTACTGTAGTTGCTAACACAGAGTCTGCCTTGGTTTTGTGAGTGCATGTATTTCTGTTAAAGGCTGAGCCTTTATCCTGTAAGATAGCCTCATTCATCAGCGCAAATGTGCAGGAGTTATGGTTTTTTGTGGCTTGGCTTATTACAAAGACAGAAGTTGGAATGCGTGGCAGGGTTGTGTGGTCAAGGAGACGAGCTCATCGGGCAAAAAAAAAACCCGAAGCAAGACAGTTAACACATGCACTTTGAAGCCAGGTCATAATTATACATGGCATGTTGACAAAACACTACTACCCAGATAACCTACTGGAATATGAGGCTATTATCTACTGTGAGAGGGAGTAGCATGCTTGGCCAAGGCTATGTCATGTTAATCATTTTGACTAAGTGGTACCATTTAGCAGTGTGTAGCAGTATAATCAGCAGCGCTGGCAGGGATAGATCAGCTAACCTGCAATTTTGTTTGTCCCTTCCACAAAATTCCGCTCTGTAACGATTACCCTTAATTTCCAACCAAATCTTTGAAATATTCTTTAATTGAGTTGGCTGGAGAATAGCCTCTCAAGCTGAAGACCTTGATGGAGGACTAAATGTTTTTTGATTCCCAGACTAATCACATTCCGTTGGGGTGAGCGACCCCTCCATCTGCTCAATAAGACCACAACAGAACGGAATAATACCTTTAATATAAAAGCCAGAATAACAGAGGACCGCACTGAAAAGAATACATTACACTGCTGATGGAGAATCGGCCCATTGAATCCAGTGTGTGCCTTCCAGAAAGACGTTTTATGACAATGTGTTTAGTAGCAAAAACAGAGGGAAATTAATATGTAAATGAGGTGATGGATTGTGTAATTGGTTTGATGAAAAAAAATATTTATGATGTAAAAAATCTTATTCTAAAGAAGCATATGTCAACAGGTAACATACAAATGAGGAGTTCTTGTCTAGAAGTATGATTTCTATGCTAATTGAATTAAATGTGTAACACAGGGCATCAGGTTTGATAAATATGTAACATGTGACACAAATTCACCGTTACAACAATATTTTAAAAAAGCGATTCCTGCTGAAGTGTCCTTCTCTCAGCATTCGGATGCATTTTGTCTATCTTGGGGGTCATCACCTTGTCATATCTGGTTTTTTGGAGCTTGACCATATTTATCTCTTTGAGGGCTTTCAGAGAAATCTCGAATGCTTTGCAGATGGAGCGTAACACATTCCTAAAGTGATCTGTGTTTCAGAGAAGAGCGTACAACAGATTCATTAGAGAGCTTCTGCATTATCAAAGCGTGTATTGCTGATCATTCAGAGCCGATTAACCTTTGCATGGCCACTTGCTTGAAGCTTAGAACCTCAAGCTAGTTGGACTTTTTCTTCTCTCCGCTTTCTGAGGGCTAATCGGCCTGATCGCGGCTCACATGAGGCAGGGGAACTTCACCATGTGAGCGCAGATGCTTGTTTAACTGATGAGAAATTCTTACCTCCTCTAATTAAACCAAATGAAATGTCAAGAATGAGGCAGGAACTTCACAAGGTGCTAAATGTGTATTGTTCTCGCTAACCTAATTACCTCTTAGTGCCATCGTAAATGATTTTAAGCGGAGACTGCAAACTCGGTACGCTTGATTTCTCCTGCCACATCCTCGGTGCGGGAGAAGAGAAATGTGCAACGTTGGGTACGTTTTGCTGTCTTTGCTGTTGCCAATCATCTGCCTTTCACTGCGAGACAGGGAACCAACCCCGGGAGCCCTCGTGGGCCTTACTGTGCCTTTCCACTTGTAAACAAGGCTTTTTGTTCTCTCGGCACACTTGTAAAACGACATAGCTCGTAGAATTACCATTAAAGTGTATTCAGGCTGGTGTTGACAATGCTGAAATCACTCTGGGGTGTGGACCAGAGCGGGTGGGGGGCCGGGGGTAAGGGCCTGGGTTTGTGTGCGTTAGGGATTCTGGCTGAGAGCAGAAAACAGGACTGATGTGTACTGTAATCTACAGGCCAGCACAAAGAACAGATCAGCCTGTGTACAAATTGATGTTTAGGTTAGTTTTTTTTTTAGTAATAGGTAGTTTTGTTTTGTAAAGTAAATTAAAATAGAGCTGAATAAAATCCTAAACAAAATTACCGTAATAATGGATGACACTTTAGTACATAAAGGTTGGCTTTGTCTTTTAGGAGACATGTTCAGTTCAAATGACCTAACATTGTGTACTTTTCAGTATTTTTCAGAAATGGACATACTTTAGGTGTCTGTTGCACTGGGTAATTCCAAACCATGCAGATGAACTGGTTGTTATTGATACAGATAAAATAGAAGACATTCAAGTATAACTTGGGATGTTAATGATTTTTTGGCAGCTTTAATGATCATGGAACATTTTATCACCAACATTTCTAAATGATTTTAATACATTGCTCACACAAATAGGTCCTTATACAGAAGATTAGAGCCCGACCAGCGGACTGACAGAGAGAGTTAAAAGCCACATCACAATATCAAGTGCTTGGTTAATTTTCTAAGCAGACAAGAGCTGTCAGGTCCACAGTAGCCCTCCTCTGTCCGGCCCTCGCATTCATAATACTGCTAATATTTGATATTGTTATCCCAAAACCTTGGATAAAAGCCACACCATGACATCCAGTTTTTAAAAGCTCCGCATGAGTTTGAGGTATCATTTAGCATCAGAAGCTGATGAAAGAGTATTCATCTTTGTTCATTATTGGCTTCATCCGTTGGGCGACATTTTGTGAGCGTAACACGATGTTACACTCTCCCTCTCTCTCTTATACGCTCGCAAATCTGCTCCAGCCGCCAGAGTCCAGCGGGCTTCTCCCTCCAGAGCTGCCTCTGTGCAGAGGGGAGAAAAGCACAATGGAACACGGGAATGTAAGCTAAGCATTCTTTTTTTTATCGAAAGAGCATCTGTGCCTTTGCACTATCAGAGAAGCAGCTATTCTCAGTTGTTTGGCGTCTGCCTCCCGGTCCTCCAGAGGAGGAGTGGCTTCAAAGCGGAGGACAGTGGAGTTTGAGATGTTGTTTGGAGTGTTTTAGGAGCCGTTAAGAAAGACAGAATAAGTGCACATTGATAAGCAGATGAGTGGAAACCTATATGCCCACTCCCCTGATCCGGCCACCATCACTAATGGATATTACGCACGCATTTGTGAAAGTAACACTTGGGAACAATAAGGCCATTGATTTATCCCCTTTTTGTGTTGTAATCTTCCACGGTGGCCTTAAACAGAAGGACTGATTGATTCTGAGGAGTCCCCACTGACCAGTGGCAGCCAGTATAGTTTTCGAGTTAAGCGGATCCTCTTTGTAGCATTTGTCCCTGGTTTTACGTTACCTGGGAACCCATTCTTTTCAGCCACGGCCCACCCCCCCCCCATGCTGGCTGTAATTTGATGAGGGCCGGGCGAAGCGCTGAGATTCAGCAGCTGCAATAAAGCGGCGCTGGTCTCAGAGTAGCATCTCGGAGCACTTAACCTGTAGCTTTTCTGTAAATGGCTCCTGATTTGTCTGTCACCCAATCCGTCAGCAATGAATAATTTTCATGGAAGGTGCACTTTAATTACTTTCCCATTTAAATGGCATTATCGCGGCCTATCTCGGTAATTAATCTCACCGAGTATCCTGTTTCAACCTTTTATTGCTGGCAGACGAGCTCCCTAAATCCCCAGAATCTGCCGCGCTTGAATGAGCGCTCCCTCTCAGAAGCTCTCGGTCCCTTTTGCAGCCATTGGACGGCTCTTTCTTTGGGCGCAGGCAGCCTGTCAAAGCCACGACTTGTTTCTTAGAGACGTGGGCAGGTACACGCACGCTAGCTAGCAGACGCTAGCGGGGCTTAGCCCGTGCAGCTTTAATGGCCGATGCAGAAAACCCCAGATATGTGCTGCTGATATTCAGCTTAGCGCTAGCAAAGCGCCCAGCAGAGGAGGCCTCCCGCAGAGCTCTTTTTTTTTTTACTCGAGTCTCTTTAGCGCAGCGGTGAGCCGTATTATTGTGCAGACCGACGCGCCCCTTAAGCAGTTTTTAACGCACGGTGTCAGCGTTACAGGCCGCTTTACATGCTCAGCTCCCAACCTTTTTACAGCACAGAACGTGACCCTGTGGGGGGGGGTGGTCTGTCCTGTGTGGCTAAACTGTGATTCTGCGTACAGATATTCACGGGAATAAGGCAGGCTTTTTAGTTCTTTTGGGTTTTGAGTATTTGTGGATACAGACTTAAAATGGGTGTTTTTCGTTGGACTGCTTGGACCGCTGGTTTGTTTTGTTTTTCTTTATTTTAATTCTTTATTTTATCATGCACATCAAATTTAAAAGGTCAAAAACAGCGACAGATAGGTCTCAATAGCGTCAAAGTCATAGGAGGTGTAAGAGGCATAAGCACAGCTCTAAGTAGCACCAGATAAAAACAAAAGGGCGGCTGCTGGCAGTACTGTGCTAAAAACAAAAACAGGAACATTTTAGCATTCTTTTGGTCTAAACTGGAGGGTCTGTGGCCTGAGACTTCATCGGCTGACACAGCTCTATACCGGAAGCACCTCAGAAGCAGAATGTTGTGTTTCAGAATTCATTTTCACCTCTGTCTGGTGTTCTGGAGACCCCTGGTCCAGGATGGAAATCCACAGAGCTGTTATCTAAAAGGTGCTGCAGTACTTGTGGAGCACTCACAATCTGTGATAACGCCCGGTGACCGGAGCACAGCCGAGTCCCATTATGCTGAATAACAGGCAGTTTTATATGCAAAGCAGCCAAGTATGAAGCCATTTTCAACAAGACACCGGATCACCATGGTAATACTTTGATAGCATAATATGTGTGACTTCTGTGATAAAGAAAACAGGTTATTTTCAGTAGATTACTTTTGTTTCTTATCACAACACTAACTGTTTATTGTGGAAGACTGGGTTGGGAATTTAGAACATTTGAACTGAAGTGTTAGTCCATTTCTGAAAGCGCCTGAGAAGGTGCAGCGGAATGATTTCTGAGGTTTGAGATTCAGCTCGGGATATTTTGAAGTTGAAAAGGGAGCACTGATTCACACTCATCGTATAGGCTTTGTTACCCTGGAGTAGACACAGACAGATTAATTATTCAGACCTCTGCAAAGCAGCAGAAAGAGACTGAAGAAATGTGTTATTCTCCGGCTTTTTTGGCAGTCGGTTTACTTTCCTAGCAGCAGTTTAGCTTTGGATTCAGACGCTCACCTCCCCGGAATCTGTCTCTGTTACTCAGATGTTTAATGATCTCATTTATCAACCCAGTTTCTAATTTAGTTAATTTTGCTCCGAAGGTAAAAAACAAAACAAAACAAAACAGGAAGATCACTTAACTTGTGGGATGAGTAAAACTTGACTTAAATGTTTTGTTAGGATTTTGTCCACCTGTGTTGGTTTTAAAATGATATTACACCTTTAGGGAATTAATACAGAAGGAAGAATGTTAGCGTTGAGCATTTACTGTACATTTACTGTACCTATGCCACCTAAATGGCTAAATGGTTCTCTGTGAGATGCCTGCTTTAAATGCATCACTGGTTTTATTGTCTGCAGTAATAATATTAATATGTTAATAAACAGAATGCCTCCACATGGGCTCACTACTCAAATGCATCCCGTTGCTGAACCCATTTATGGCTCATGAAACGTACACCTGACCAGCTAAAGATTGCATGACAAGGAAGTAGAGAGGGACTGAAAATGCCTAAGCCTGTTACATTTTCCTTCTGGATTAAACTCAACACTTTTCTAACCTGATACAGTGGTAATAATGTAACAGCTTTCAGTATCTGTGTCCTTTTATGTGACATTGAAGGACTCCCAGGACAACTTTGAGTGTGGATGATAATAGGGACATTTTGTATTCAAAGCCCGATGTCAGGCAAATGGCGGACATATTTGCGTGGTACATTAATCTCTGTGAGTTCTGTTCCCATTATGCTATTCATACAACTTCATTATTTAGATTATACTCAACGTTTCTGTGAAAACTCCCGCTAAATAGTTATGGTTATTATGAACGCTTTATAGCCTTTGCTTTTATATGTGTCCTTATATTTAGAGGTTTGGGTCAGGAGAATAGGCACCTGTGTTTTTAGGCGGAATCTGAAGCCAGAATTAGTGTCAGGCTCTTGGCTGCTGTTGGATGATTGATGAAATGGAGGTTTTCCCTGTAACCCCTTTTTCAAAAGTATTAGGCTGGTATCAATTGGATTTGCTGCACATCACAAGTGCTCTCAGAGGCTGACGTCATAGGGATGGCTGGGGGAGTTGGGAGATGGGGAAGTTGTATTAAAACACTCCACAAAGCACTCATTTACCCACAATTATCACAATCAGAGATCTGGGGATAAAAGGCTTTAAGCTTTGTTGTTTAAGAATAAGATATCATTCCTTACTTTAAAGCTGAAGTCCGGAATGTGCTCAAATAATAAGTAAAAATGTTATATTGTGTAGCCATACAGACAAAAGTGGGAGATTTCATCAGTAAGATAAATAAAACAAGGATTTACACATTATCTATGAGAATGAATCCCATAATGATTTTTAAATAATCTTCCAACATGAAGATATAAGAGCCCGGATAGAGACAGTGCACGTTCCAGTCTGAATTTTAAGCCACCTAAATCCCCCCCCATACCTCCAGCAGGTGACAGATCACGAGCAGAGAATCTACTCGCTCAGTGAAATTACCGACCTGAGGGGCAGTTGATGAGAAATGTCACTGTCGACCAAAATGGAACTCTAATATATTCCCTCTCAGGTTTGTTGGACACTTATTAATGTTTCTCGGTGAGTGCCACTAATTAAGGCAGTCAGTCTGCTGTGGCAAATGAAGTGTAGGACAAATAACAGTGTGACCTGAGAACAAAAGAACTGCCATGAGAATGTACATATTAAGCAGCAAAGCCCTCATTGTAGTGGAGCAGCACACCTGATTATCCTTTTTTATGAGCTGATCTTTTTTTTTTTTACAGCTAACAGCAATCTCCATTTTCTGCAGCTATATATTTTTTTTAATAAAGTCCCAACAGGCTGTTGATGAAGCTGAGAAAGTTCTAAACCAATACAAACTAACACTAATTGTTTATCGATTCTGATGAGTTCTGATTGGAAAGAAAACATGTTATTTCTGTTACACACAGACTCTGGAGTCGGTAGCAGCCAAACCCCCTCGGCCCGCTTTTTTTTCTGGTCTGGTCTGATCAGGGGAACCTGGTGCCTGCTATCGGAGCTTTGTCAGCAGTTTGAGATATATATTTACGCTGTAACCAAAAATATTATAAATAGCCCGTCCTTTTCCAGTTTTTAGTTTGAGCCTGAGTGATATTCATCAATGTTTCCTGCTATTTCTGAGGATCCGGTCTAAAAGAACCATCAGCATTATAGTGGGGTTTACCAAGATGGCACAATAAGGACAACAGGCCATGTTCTCATGCTAGTTAGCGCTTAGCAACACTCATCTTTCCACATTAATGGATGTGAGTTCTCTTCTGATTCCTGTTTTGTCGTAGGCGTGCATCTGCTCTCGGGAATTCCAGCTGAGGCGCAAATCTGACAGCCTTAAGCATCTCAACCTCAAATGTATTGATCTGACACTTTCTTTTTACACTGCTTTGAAGTGCATATATTTATTATTTATTTAGGGATCAGATCGTCCATGCGATCTATAAGCTTTCTGTTTTCAGTTGTTCAGAAATCACACACAAATCATTTGTGGCTATCTCGTCGACCAGATAAAAGTTCCCTTTATCTTTCATATTTAAAGTTGTGTTCTTTAAAGCCTGGACCAGTCAGTGGTGGCTCTGGAATGCTGCAGTCCTCAGTCTGCTGCCTACGGGTGTCTGTAAGGCCCCAGTAAACACCCAAACACTCTTTCTTGTCGCTTTCTTTATCTGCTCTCTTGCACGCTTTCTGCTCTCCCATGTACATTCATGCAAACACACATACCACACGCACACACACACCCCGGCGGCGTGCACCTGTGGCTCCCCGAGCCTCTCTTTATGTGGAACACATGCTCGGGAATGTCACGGCCTGGCTGTAAATGGCTTCGGCACTTTGCAATAGAGTCATTGGAGTGTTTCATTTCCTGCTGGAGGAGTTAAAAAGACTTCCAAGGGTAATAAAAAACCAAGCATGCCATAGGTGCCCGAAACAGAACGCTCCCTCCCAGAAAAAGCACATATACACATAGATCCACCTAAAGTCTGAAACTTTGATTGCTGTTTTCTGCAGGCTGTGGTATGTTTCTGTGGAGGAAAAGCAACTGTTTGCAGTCCGGGGAGTGTTTTCCTGCCAGTCAGAGATATTCTGTTCTACCCTGTGTGTTTCTCTCTGTTCCGTCTAAGGTGTTGAGCCTTTTTTATTCTCCGTCCTTTGACTGAACGAGACCTGGGCCGTACTCGCTGAGGCTTTTATAGTATTTGATTTTCCTTCCGTCTGGAGTTTTATGAAATGGTTTATGGCCGTGGACTTGGCACTCCGTAGTTGTGCAGTGCAGTTGCAGGGCGTGGAGGCTTTTTTTGGGGTCTGCTAGCATTACTCACTGGTGCCTTAGAGAGATGAGAAGGAATCGGGAGATTGACAGCTCTGCTTTTTTTCCCCTCTTTCATTGTCTCATCAGCATACTGTCTCCTGCAGTGAGGAAAACTAATTATGTCTTCAACCCACTGCTTCACCCCCCCACCCCCCACCCCATTTATACAGATCATCACACTTGGAAATCATAATGAGTTTGTGGCAGACCACTTTGGCTTTTGTGAGAGGAAGAGAAAAAAAAAAAAAATTCCAAAAAGTCCGCTTGCCTTCGCTCAAGCAGGCTGCTGGCCATTACAGGCCACCTTCTGACCCTCAAAAGCTGTCGCCTGGAACTCTTTCAGGCCCTGACCAAGACGCGACGGCGGCTAGCTTCCTCATGCGCACGTCCCCTGCTCCAGACGGGAGCCGTGCTCAAACCCTGTGCTTATCAAAGTGAGTATCACAGCCATCTGGGAGGTTGCTTTTAATTATTTGGAATAAAACAACAGTAAAAAGATTATGGCGGACGAGGATCCGAACAGGACGCTGGCAGCCGCCGTGGAACAGATGGGCCTCACATCTGGGCTAGAAGAAGTTACCAGGGCAAGAAGAAAGCCTTGATAGCTGCTAGCCTCATGCACAGTGTGCTAGCTTGCGCGGGGCCTGATCTCCATTAGCCGTCCAGCCTCTGTGCACTTTCCCCAGCATCCCGGGACAGTGGGGACTAAGTCCCGGCCAGGAGTGTTTGATTGACGCGCTGCAAGACCTGCTGGGAGAATATAATTGGCCGTTTAACCTTGTGATTTAATGGATGTTGACTAAGTGTGCGAGAACATCACATTTTAGCTGTAAAGAGATGAGTTACTGTCAGAGGAACACAGGCTGGTGGGTGTAGATATATTTTAAAGAACGGGGAGTGTTTGCTTGAGTTGAACTGAGAGAAAGAACAACGTTGGACCCTTTTCCAGGGCTACATTTCTTGCTATGCACTTTATTTTGACTTCTCCTTCACTTTAACCCTTTAAAGCCTGATCCAATAATAAAACAAAACAGAAAATTACTTTTTTGGGGTTTGAATTCCTATTTGGCCTATTAACAAATTATGTAAAAAGAAAAAAAACGAAATACATTTTTTATATTAATCATTTATTACTATGCAATAAGTCAAGATTATTTTTGTGTAGTCTTCTGCCCCCTGTTATCAGGTGTATCTAATTGTGTAAATTAGGATTTTGAGCAAAGTTTTTACCATTAAATTATGCAAAAGGTGTGAGACGCAAAACATTTCAGAAACAGTATGTATCAAATATGATACATTTGGCATTATTACAGGGTTAATGTTGCCTACATGTCCGTTTTTAATGCATTCCTATCTTCTCACCCCGAGACATTTTCTGGTGCTGTTTGTTGAGCCAATATGTGAAGAAACTGATGTATTTGCTCTTCTTCTAAGCGGTTTTCTTGAACTTTACAAACGCTGGTGCAGATTGATAAATGTGGCCAAAAGCCTTTCTCTTATTTAAACATAGTGTTATGGATAGTGTTCTTTTTTTCCCCATGTAATGATCCGAATCTTGTAGGAATCCTCTGTTTTGGAGAACCGCAAGATGAAAAAGGCTTTGAATTAGACCAGCGAGGTTCAGTTTTAATCACGTCGTATCTTTTAAAGTATATTTTTCCTTTAATTAACATTTACTTTGTGGTGTAAGGCAATTGACATTGTCTGCTCGTTACACCCTTTGACGCCAATAATGACTAGTGAGTTGGCCCAACACACTCTAATTAGTTCAATGTGTTTGCACTTGTGCCACAGTGGAGCTGCAGTGATTAGTTATTGAACCGATCCATCAATAAACACAAAATAAGTGGGCAATGAATTGCATAATCAATAGGTTGTCATTAGATTATTTTCAATTAAAAATGTCAAATACTGCTGGTGGCTGCTATTTTCCCCACTTTTCGCTGCTAATATAACCAATAGGCCACCTTCCATTATCTGTTTTGTCAGTAGAGAGCCGAGCTTTTTTTTTTCTGTGAGAGCCGTGTGCTGAAATGTATTCTCCGAAGAAAGATTATATCTAAATGAAAGCTGGAAGAGCCCGTGTCCTCAGAGATGAGGCTAATTAAATTTGTAAATTCGTCCTGAATCATCTCCCCATCGTGCGGTTCCTCGCAGTCGAACGCTGCCAAAAAGCATGTCACAATTGCTAAGACCAGTACACTTTGGTATGAGACGTAGATGGGAGGAGACAGTGAAGGCCAGCTCTCTGCACGCTGGGTTTAGGTGGAAATACACTCATGGAACTCCAGATCATGAGTTTATGATGCCATCATTTTTTAAAGTTGAAATCTGTGGATCACGTGACGGGTCGGGGATAACGTCTTCCCTAAAGTTGCTATAATTAAATCAAAGTTGATGACAATGCGAAGTGGTCTGAGGTCAGCAGCATCTGGTCTGAGGCAGGTGCACACACTGAGCACACACACTTAAAGTAATTGTAGTACAGGAAGAGAGACTTAGCAAACAACGCCATGCAGAGTTTTTATTTGTTTGTCACCTTAATCTGACTAAAGGTACATAAGACTAAATCTGTCTGTCCCCAATTAGCTGATAAAAACGTGGATTGTGGAAGTAAAGCTGGAGGATGTCCGCCACAGTGAGCAGAAGTGGTTGTGTGTTAGTGTCTGAGAGGTAATTGGGACGGGGGTCTACGAGAGGCTTCACATCCTGGAGAGCAAACCGTCCACCAGGCCCACCTACTAAGTCCTAAGCCTGATGTCTTTTGTAGTCTATCAGACAGAAATCACCAATTACGGTAATGGCAACTCCTGCAGCCAATACACAAAAGCTGACAATGATGTGACGTATTGCCAGCTTTAATCAGGATGTCAGGCTTCATCTCTCAATTTGTGAGTCCTGTGTCGCTGGCTTTGGTACACAACATTAAGCAGCTTTGGCCCAATGTCTCAAGGAACTTACGGTGTGTGGGGGGTGCTATAAGGGACTTGTTCCCTGGATACTCCCAGTCATTAACTAAGGTTTTGTCAGTATGGCATGAATAGATTCTCTTCCTCTGAAAACCG
>CAJRST010018890.1:1493846-1528937 GCA_907169785.1 Menidia menidia | reverse complement strand
TACATTTAAAAGACACGTGATGGATGTCCCAGACAGATGTTTTTTCTGCACATCATTGTGGAATATCAGATTCCACACCTGACTATAAATGCAAAAGCTGTTAATGTTTCCCTCTACAGCCGTAATTGCCCAGGGAAATTATTTGCTTTGAAGCAAATCAAACACAAATTGCTTTGACTTTATGCTGACAACACGCTATGGGAAAAAATCACTAAGCACAAGGACAAGCTACTGTAGTGTCATGAGGATAAAGTCATTTAAATCTAATCAGTTACATTAGCTCTGCCCTGAGCCTCAGAGTGTGTTATTGAGATTTGGTGAAGGATGATTGTACAAAATGCTCATGTTGAGAATCCTAATTTCTCAGTGTGGGACATTTCATCCATGAGTAAAGGATTTTAAATGTCTTTACAAACTTTGAATCTTCCATCAACAAAAATAGACTGATTGTGTTTTATGCAACCAGAAGGAATATTTGGTAAATGATCTTATCTTTGGTAAATTAGTCTTTGGGGAATTTAAATGAGCAATAAGAGATAGAACGTCGTCCAGATCATGCTTTCTTTTAGTTCTTTCTGATTCAGCAGAAATATTTTAAGTTATTTTTAATGGCTTGAAACGTACTAAGAAATATGTAAAATATTGTCTTAGAAAAAACCCACAGTTATGTTTAATTCAGTTACAAGTTTAACCCTACTGAAGTCACCTCTACAGTTATGTCTTCATCTTACATCTCCCATACACACCTCGTTCCCACCGTTTCTGCATAAAAGGGCACATTAATTACTCAAACCACATGTAGAGTGTCCTGTAACAAGGTTACAAGCTTGCAGTCAAGTCAAAGTGTCCTTGGCCACCGAGTGCCCCCCCCCCCCCCCCCCCTCTGCGACAGCCTCAAGATGGACGCCCGCGGGTGGAGAACAGGACTCTGTCTCTCTTTCTCCAATTCAAACAGACGACTGGTTAAAGGAGAGCTTCACTAATCGTTAGCTGGAAAAAATCCCTGTGCATTTTCAGCCTCTTTTTTTTTTTTTTAAACGTTCACATCCAGTTGATTTCAAATGCTCGGAGGTCCCTCTCTTGGACCACATGCACGGGCTGCATGTGCAGCCTCAGCAAACTGTTCTTCAGAGCAATCAGAGGTTTATCAACGCAAACCTTTCGGAGTGCATTCAGAGCTGTGGAAGGGGGAAACAATCCAGCCTGAATGTGCCTTTGTTTGAGATGAAGGACATGGGCACTGCCGTGTGGGACTATTAAACCCACTTTCTGAAACAGTAGAGCCGTGCGTGTGAGGACAGCTCAAAAATAGAAGTGCCCCTCCTCCACTCCTTCAAAGGGAGCGCTGGGGCTGGGGGTGGGGGTGGGGGTAAGGGTGGGGATGGTGGGGGGGGTAATCAAACTCCGTGCTGCTCATTGGGACTTAATTACTTTCTGTCTTGCAGATTTGAGTTTTTGATGTTGGTAAGTTCACACTGAGTGTGTCTGTGTCCCTGGTCTGCTCCGTGTGTGTGTGTGTGTGTGTGTGTGTGTGTGTGTGTGTGTGTCTCTTTCATCAGCTGCAATTGTCTCAAGCGAGCAGAACCCCGTCATCATCATAGCGGTGGTGGCCGTGGCGGGGACCATCATCCTGGTGTTCATGGTGTTCGGCTTCATCATCGGGAGAAGGTACGCTCTCGCGGGCCCCATTGACTCTCCGCTCCTGTGAGTCTGCGCTTGTCAATTAGCCTCTCTGTCACTCACAGGCCTCCACGTCTGTGGAGTTGTCTCACTAACACACACACGCACACGCACACGCGTGCGTGCACCCGTCATCTCGTGGCATGCTGTGCTAATGGGTTGTGATGCTCCATTTTTGTTCCCCTCATCAGAAGCCCGCCGCAAAAAAATAAATAAAAAAATGTTAAGCTATGTTTGCGGTGCTGTGAAAGCAGCACTCCGCAGTGAGAAAGCCGTGCTTCTGCATTCCCGTGTGTGTGTGAGTGTGTGTGCCCGTTTCGAGAGGGAGCCGTGAAGTATGGCGCGGACTTTTTTCCATCATCACAAACCACTCAGTCCATTATCATCATTAGCTCTCATGCGTCCTCTGCACAAATGGAATGCCTGCCCAACTCACTTGTTATGATGAATTAGTCACAATGACGGAATTTGAATGCTTGTAGCCTCTATTTTCAATGTATGAATATTGCTTATGTATGTGTTACATCGAATGAAATACAGAAATATGATGACGGAAAGATTAGATCAATCTTAAGTCTAAAAAGAAACTGTCTTCTTTATTATCTTGAAATCTGGACTGATTGCATCATGTGGAGCTCAGGACTCTGTGGGGATTAAATACTGTCTGTTCACCCTCTAGCTAAAGATATTTTATTTGACTGTTTATGGTTATTGATCATATAAATTTAAACTCAAGTGGATTATAATAATCTTGGTCAGAAGTTTATTATTTATGATGTTGGAAGTGGTGCCCACATTGAATTAGCCTCATGTAAATTAAATACAATTTAGGGGCATTTAGTGGGTACGTTTCCCAAAAATAAAATGATATGCAGTGTAGAAACAATTATAGGTTTAGCATTTTTTAATGATTTCAGATTCAACTGTTTAGTTAAACCGGCTTAATGCCTGAACCTGTGAATAGATATTTTAAGAAGAGCTACTTGTAAAGTCACATTCAATTGAATAATTCATTTTAAAGCTCGTTAGTTTGGTTTTCCTATTCAATAAGTGAGTAAAAGTTTTAATGGGGACACTTTATGCATAGTTTTACCATAAAATGTGTGCACGGTGCAGTCTGGGAGTTTTACTGTGCGCTTGTATGGCACTTTTTGTCTACTGCCCAGCTTGAATAAGATAAAAAGAAGAGTAACCGTAGCTGAGAGAGTCACGGAAGTCAAACCAACAACCAAAACGTGTCATCTGAGAAAATCTCTGAGTCACACACTGGCTGTCCTTTACTGTGCATGAATTATTTAATGTGGTTCATAATACCAAATGTACCAACTTTTACTATCTTGCTGTTTAGATATGTTTCTGAAATGGTTTCTCATGCACTGCATTAGTTTCTACATTAAAATTGTTGCAATTTTGGCCTTTTTTTCCACGGTCCAGTCGGGTAATTCTTCCCCTGTCTTCCTCTCCTTGTGCAGGCACTGTGGATACAGCAAAGCCGATCAGGAAGGAGATGAGGAGCTATACTTCCAATGTGAGTCCCTGCATCCCTCTAAACCAGCTTTTTTCAACCTTTTTTGACCCAAGGTACATTTTTTCATTGAAAAAATCACGAGGCACACCACCAACCAAAAATGTCAAAAAAATCTGTAGCCGCCTATAGTAACACTATAGTTATTCTTATCTTATCTTAAGTGTCTTGAATAGGAATCAAGTAAACACAAAAATGAATTTTTATCATATTTTATATTTCTTCTTTCAAATTGCACTTAACATGTCCACTTCAATTTACAAAATTATATACAAAATCTAGTCATAAGGAATTATTTGATTACACCACCAGTCACTTGTACAGCACAGACACTCAAAAATGATTTGCAGATAATTCATTCCTTGTCAAAAAATCTTTTTAGACCAATTAGGTGAAATAGGATGATTTTCTACGGCACACCTGACCATCACTAACGGCACACTAGTGTACCGAGGCACAGGCGTTGAAAAACACTGCTCTAAACAATCTCATGCGTGTAGAGCCTGAGCAGACGCAGAGGCTGGCTCCTGAGCTCTGAAACAGGGGTTAGCCTTGAAACTCATTAGCACCCACCGGCACGTCCCTGATCCCCGTTTGCTTTATCTGAAGCACAGCCGGTATCTGTTAGGGGAACTTCTGCTGCTGATTGGCTGGACTCAGTATGTGCCAGTGGAGAAGTCAGGACACTACAGAGCTGTGAGTGGAGGGAGGGGGCATTATACCGACGGGGATATAAAGGGCATTTCTGCAAAGCGGAATCCCTCACACGTAGAAACCCTTTCCTGTCCGCGCTCGCTCTACAGCAGTAGGACCCGCTTCCATCAGTATGTTTTTCCTCTTAACTGATGCAACACCCCTAATGATGCCCCTGGAGAAACAGTTGCGCAGAGTTTTCCCCCCGAACGGAGCCGTAATGATCCGCGCTGTAGGCAACCGCTGATTTGGAAACAAAAAGGGGTCAGCGGTGTCACAAAGAGCCCGGGTTGGGTTCTGCTAAGTGTCTGACAGTTGCACCTCAGCAGTTCACAAGTCACACCTGCTGCAAAAAAAAAACACAAACAAGGCCTGCGTGGGGCTAAGCGGAGCTACCGGGCTGCGGTAGGAAATAACCAAAGGCTGTCAGGAGTGTGCCAATCCAACATGTACGCCCAATTTGTCCACTATGTAAAAGTGAGGAAGTCAAAATAAAACATCTCCTATCAGGCGCGCTGACACCTCAAATGGACAAAGCAATTACAGGAGCGAGTGGAGGGAAATCTCAGCATCCAGCTCCCTCTCACCAGAGCACAAAGGATTGGTTTTTATTCACCCCGGTGGAGTGGTCAGAGTGCAGAAAGCGGGGTGTTTTTCAGCCCGCTTTATCTCGTTACATTTTGAGGGGCTCAGCTCTTATTGTTACAGGCGGAGTTTAGAATGCAGACGGTTGTAGTTCCCCTGAGTGGCTCGTTTCCTTAATAATGCATAAGATTGTAATATATGGTTAATTTGGTGCTCTCTACAAACAGTGGCCTCATACCTTATCTCTGACCTTTTCTCTTATTGCGCAACAAACTCCCCTCTCTCACCTCATGGATATTCATGAACTGTTACCATACTGTAATTTTTTTAGAGTCCCATGTCTCTAGCCAGAGGCATCAGTCGAACTAAAGAATGTTGAACTAGTTCCACTCAATAAAACCTCATTTAGCTTCATTCAGACAACAGTTTAAAGTGTCTACGCACTCTCAGAAAATACAGATGTTAATTTCTATTAGCAAATCAATTCATAGAAAGCAAGACTGATTTTCAAGTCCAAAGTAATAGCTTCTTCAACGATCAAATGGAAATGGAAAATGCAGTGAAGATGTTGTTTGACTGAATGATTATTTTTAAAAATACATTCTCAATGTTTTTTTCAATGATTTAAAAACATGTATTGTGCATTAAAAACATAACAGGGAAAAAGAATCAGTGAAAGTTTAAACTGGTAACTTGTTCATCTGACGTTTTGAACTCATCTAACGATGTTAAGATATTAATTTTAAGATGGTCATGTCACAAATGTAATTTTAGAAATATCATCAGAGCGTAAAGGGAGACGATCAGAGTTGCTCATCAGAGAGTTAGTGGAACTGTTGACATTGCTTATGTTTGATTTCTTAAACATCCAAACCTGAACATCAGATTAGCACACGGCAAGATGAGTAAACAGAAATGAGGAAAATGAGTCATATCAGGCTGTAAGACTCTGATCCAGATACATATGTGAAGTGACATACTTTCATTTCATGGTTAAAACTGCTGGAAAACATGATTTCTCACCTTGGTCTGTGTTAGTGGAGCTGAAGAAGCCTCTGACTGAACACACTGGGGTCTGTACGGGTCTGTAGGGGTCTGTGCTGTATAGAGATGGGGAGGCTGAAGTATTTGCAGTCATTTTAAAGAACTGCATAAGTTGTAGTAATTGTATGACAATTCCAACAGACTTTAAAATACATTCTTCTTTTAAATATCCATTTAGTTTAAATGTGGGTCACAGAGAGGCAGGAGCCTATTGGTCCTAGCCAGGTTGCTAGTACATCACAGTCTTAATTCAGAGTAGCTGCTTTGAGTCTAGAGTATCTGAAGGCTGCAAAACAGAATTAGACTATGGGTTATAAAATGAATGGTGGTTATCACCGTCACCTTACAGCAGGAGGGTTCCTGGTTCTATTTCTTTTCTATGTGGAGTTTATACGTTCTCCCTTTGTCTGTCTGGTTTCTGTCCGGGTCCAGCTTCCCTCCAGCCTCCCAAAACATGCCCGTTAGCCTAATTAGACACGTCAAATTGTATCTAGCAGGGGGTGTGTGTGGTTGTGAGTCTCTGGTGATGGATGTAGCATTTGTTTCACTACACAAACACTTCTCCACACTCTCAGGACTTCAGCAGCACACCGGCATGGTCACGCTAATGACAGCCTACTGGAATATGCCTCACCCTCTTTTTTAAATGTTTTATTTTTTCTCAGAAGTCATCTTAAATGAAAAGCCTTTTTGACGCTGGCCGCTGACAGTTCAGCAATTCCCTTTGAATCCGCGGGTCTTGTTAATCGTTGGCGAGCCGAAGGCCCGCTGGTGCACGGTGTGCATACTCAATCATAACCGTAATCCTCTTACCTTTTTTACAGTTAAGTTTCCGGGCACCAAAACCTACATCGACCCTGAAACCTACGAGGACCCAAACAGGGCTGTCCATCAATTTGCCAAGGAGTTGGATGCCTCCTGCATTAAAATCGAACGCGTGATTGGAGCAGGTGAGCCCGTCCCGTGCCCCTCATACATGTGCTCTCATACATCATGCTGACAGGCAAATGTTTACACCTTGAATAGGGACACAGCTTTATGCATCGGGTATTGATAGAGCAATTGCAAAGGGGGGAAAAAAGTTCATTGCAATTAATGTGTGGTCCGTGTCTGGCGGAAGCGTGCGCGCGGCCGAAAAACTGCTGCCACATGGGTTTTCCACAGGCGGGCAGTGACAGCATATATGCATCTCAAGCATGACTTATTATAGTTCGGGGCTTTATTCTCCTGAGTGTAACAAGATGTCGCATCCCAATTTGTATCTGAGCGCCGCACAGCTGCTTTGTCTCAAAATACACTAATAAATTTGTCATTGTGAAGGGCTTGATCTTTTTTTTTTTTTTTTTTTAACCTTCTAACCTTTTTTCCTTTTTTTTTTTTTTTTTTTTTTTTCTTCTTTTTTTTGTTTTATTTATTTACTTATTTATTTATTTTTTGCTCTTACTGTTTTATTTTTATTTTTTATTATTATCTTTGAGTTTGTCTTGTGTTGTGGTGATGATTGTGTTTTCTGATCTGCTCAAATGACCTGTACAGCTTAGCTTTGATTTTAGCTTTGGCTGACTGAAAGCGCTTTATAAATAAAGTTGAGTTGAGTTGAGTTCTGGCCCCTGTGACTCAGTAATTGTTTCACCCCTGGCAGGAGAGTTCGGGGAGGTGTGCAGCGGCCGGCTGAAGCTGCCGGGAAAGCGAGACGTGTCGGTGGCCATCAAGACTCTGAAAGTGGGCTACACCGAGAAGCAGAGGCGGGACTTCCTGTGCGAGGCCAGCATCATGGGCCAGTTCGACCATCCCAACGTGGTTCATCTGGAGGGGGTAGTCACCAGAGGTAAGCGCCATGAACCAATCCTGATCCGGTATCTACACGCCGATCGCACAAAGGAGGAATGTTGAGCTTTGTGGGGTAAAATGAGCACCGATACCATCTGATTAAATTAGCTACATTTCCTAACATCTTTCCCATTTAGACAATAACAAAAGGAGCAGATGGTAACTTTTAATTGAAAGCCGATCGAATGCGCAGCTAGAAATAACCTTTGGCTTAGACATTTAGTCGCAAAGTATCTTGAAAGAAACAAATGTACCTAATGATTAATCGTCTCTTTTGTAGTTCATTTTATCATTTTTCTTTTTTTTTCCAGGAAAGCCCGTCATGATTGTCATTGAGTACATGGAGAACGGCTCATTAGATGCCTTTCTCAGGGTGAGTATCACCTTGGAAGAGCGGGAGGCTGAAAGTGGCATTTTCACGATTTTTTTTTTAAAGCAAACTTGTCCCAGAGAGCAGCAGCGAGTCTGCAGCCAGATCTGCTCACAGCATAAATATCATAAATCTTGTGTTGGAGCTGCTGCAGTGTTGCGACCTACATTCCCCCCTCTGGTCAGCGAGGAAAGGCTGACCGGCCTGTGTTTCTCTGTGCAGAAGCACGATGGCCAGTTCACAGTCATCCAGTTGGTGGGCATGCTGCGCGGCGTTGCGGCGGGAATGAGATATCTGGCCGACATGGGCTACGTCCACCGGGATCTGGCCGCCAGAAACATCCTGGTCAACAGCAATCTCGTATGCAAAGTGTCCGACTTCGGCCTGTCCAGGGTGATAGACGACGATCCCGAGGCTGTCTACACAACAACGGTGAGTCCATTAGAGCGGGCGCGCTCCGTACAGAGAGGCTGTCTGAATTCACTAATCTGGGTTCTGCCGGGCTGTGAACGTGGAGCTGAATCCAAGTGCACGTCAAAGTAGGCTCTGATCTGTAAAACCAGCCACTGTTCTGTAAAAAGCTGTACATCTAAACTTCTAAGAAAAATAATGTATTTTTTAACCATTAACAGTTAAACCAAAATCTCTTTAAACTGAATGTAATCGACATAAATATCATAATATCAGACAAACGTCTGTGTAATGAAGTCATTAAGTGAAAAAAACAACAAGACATTGGCTTTAATGATGAAAAGACTCAGTAGTTTTGCGTCATTTTTCCCTGACAGGAAAAACTAATTTGCCGCTTCTTGATTCATAAATGTGAGTAAAGTCATGAACTGTGTTGGGCCATTTTTTTTAACATGTAATAGATTTAACAGTTGGGATATTAATTGATAATTAAGACAATAATTGATGGCAGCTTTACTAATTTGCTTTTTCTATTAAGTCAGCAGCATGTAATTAAAAATAATCTGTCAAGACGTTAGCTGTTAATGCTAAGGAGACGTTATTAACTGGATTTGGTGTGTAGCCAAACAGCAACAACACTCAATGGTTTTTGTTTTTTTCACAGGATACAACCAACAGTTTATAGCTCGTACAAAAGATGAAGTCTTTATAGACACTGGCCTGAAATACACCTCTATATTTGCTTCTATTTTCATTTCAAAGCAGATGCAAAGTTGAACAAACGATTTGAAGTTGAGTGTGTGTCGGTACTTTTCTCTCTGATGAAGGAATGATTCATTTAGTGTTTTTTTTTGCCATTTTCATGAACAGGGGGGCAAAATACCCGTCCGGTGGACTGCGCCAGAAGCCATTCAGTATCGGAAATTCACTTCTGCAAGTGACGTCTGGAGCTATGGGATTGTCATGTGGGAAGTCATGTCCTATGGGGAGAGGCCTTACTGGGACATGTCCAACCAAGATGTGAGTTATTTCTCCATATACTGTACAATCAATAGGAGAATAAGAAAAGATTCTGTGGAATAACACCTCACCAAAAGCCTGTGAGGCAGATTTGTGGAAACATGTTCGGTTAAATGATACTAAAATCCTCAATATCTTGATACCTTTTCTGTCTAAACCAGTTACAGATTTCTGTGTTTGTTCTCAGTATAAGTTTATGGCATTTAAAAAATAAAGTAAGTGCCTCTGCCTTCATGAATTTAAGGGCTTTCCTTTAAGTTCTGTATTCCCATTTTCATGTAGTTTTGAAATTGCAGAAAGTATTGTAAGTATCTTTAATAATTCATTTAGTAACTGAGCATCGATTTCCCCCAATAAAAACACCCTGACAGCATGTCTGTACGATGGAGCTGAGCTGTGTGCTCTTAAGCGGGGCCTGAATTAGGAAGTTGAGCATTTTTTATCAGATTCATCCTTAATTATAGCTAATGAAGTCCTCCCACTAAATTGTAAAGCACCAAGACCAAAATTTCAAATTTAGTCTTGAGGCTGTCTAACAAGATCCTCAAGAGAGCAGCTCTAAGAGGACAATAACCTTCAGCTTAATTAGTTAAGAAGTCTTGCTCTAATCATGCAGTTTGAATCCAGTTGAAGGAGAAACAAGCCTGAAGTGGGGCATGCATTAAAACCCAGTCCTGGTGAGGTTATTAATATAGATTACAGAGGACGAAAACACTTTCCATGCTGAATTGGCTTGATTTAAAAAGTGTAGAATGACTTATGATAACAGGAACCGGTCTGACTAGCAGTCATTAGATTTTAGATAATTTACGTTGCGGTTTGTGTTAGTCTTAAAGATAAATCTTCATGGTTTGTAAAACTGTATGAATTCAGGTTATTGAGTTTTTCATCCAGTGCAGCGTTTCTGTCTTTGCTGAATAAATAACCATGGAGACAGTACTGCTGTTTTACCTCAGCTTTGACAGTCGCACAAGGTTTTACTGAAATGTACAAATAGAAATGTAGAATAAGGTTATAGCAGAAATCATCGATAGATACAAAAGCTCAACTTTCTTCAGCCACATCACTTTGAGATATTCAATCCCTTAAAGCAAAGGAAAGGGCCCTAAAATATGTTTTCTTGCTCTAAAAACGTAAAGAAACCCAATACAAATTTAAAATGCAGTCTTTGTTCTCATTCTTTGAAACTCAACATGGAAGTGAACCTTTTAACTCTCACTCTGTAGATTGCAGTATTTTCCATTCTTAAGCCCATTTGCTTTTCCTAGTCAAACATGTCATTTGACAGAAGTCACAAATTGCCATAAAGACTTAGTGTTCCGAGTGTTGTTACGCGCTTTCCTGCCAGCTCCCACCGTCAAAGTCCTACTGTGCCAGACCTCTGGAAGCTGCTCCTTATTCACGGATACTTGACACATTTTGATTGATGGTGGAGGAAAAGCACGTTCTGGCCTCTTCCTATAAGGCTTCCAGTGTTTAGCGCCCACACCATCATAGCAGAGCGTGATTAAGAGTCCCGGGCCCCGCCGAGCTGAAGCCTGCTGATTGAACAATCAGATGTTAGAAATGCTAAACAAGATGCCTCTGCTACTTGACAGACATCAGTGTCAGAAATATTTTTTGCGCTTTGTCAAGATGTCAGTAAATCCTGCCGGGATACCAGAAGAACAGGGTTTGCATTTTTTTCTCCACTGTTTCAGTACGTTGACACCTTTTCCCACCGATCTTTTTTTTGACTGCTCCTGACAGGAGCAACTGATGAATGTATGCAGGAATGTGCACGGCTCCGCATCCATACAATCAGGGACGGATGGCTGGGGCTCAAAATCTAAGCACCATTTTTCTCACCGCATCGATTTTAAATGAACTCAGAGCTAAACTGCACACGTGATGCAGACTACTAATGGCCCCCGTTGAAAAGGGTTCGTGGAATGTTAGCATGCTGTGTTTAACAGGGCTGTATAAATAGAACCTTTTGTTTTGACATATGAACAATGTAGAAAAAAAAAACCCCCGTAGCATGAGCTGCACAAAGAATTTGAAGTGTGACTGTAAAGGTTATCTGTAACATCTTGAAATCCGTTCGAAAAATTACAGCCAGCCAGTAAAGAGCAGCCGGGACCTTTGTAACCTGATCCCCCCCCCCCCAAAGCGCTGGTCTGAACTAAAGCCAGCAGCAGAGTGCGCCTCTCTGGATTGTTTTCCAACTGAGGCTCATAAGAGAAGCAGTCAAACAGGATAAAAACAGGAGTGTCACATTTTCAGGATCAGGAAATGAGAAAAACACCGTTCGGATTCGGTAATCCTCACATTGACCCGTAGCATCTCGGTCCACTCATGCTGCTCTCATTTGTGTGTTTGGATTTTTAATACTGTAATTAGAACATTGAACCCGGCTGGAATGCGGTCAATGGAAGGGAAAACAGCTTTAACAGACTTTTCTGATTAGTTTACATTAAGAAATCTGTAATTCATATAAATAAAACTTTGTCTCTGATATATCCTAATCCTCTCACACATGTGTGTGTGAGAGGGCTTCCGGTGTGTGTGTGTGTGTGTGTGTGAGAGGGGCTCCGGTATGTGTGTGTGTGAGAGGGGCTCCGGTGTGTGTGTGTGTGTGTGATGTGTGTGTGTGTGTGTGTGTGAGAGGGTCTCAGGTGTGTGTGTGTGTGTGTGTGAGAGGGGCTCCGGTGTGTGTGTGTGTGTGTGAGAGGGGCTCCGGTGTGTGTGTGAGAGAGGGGCTCCGGTGTGTGTGTGTGAGAGGGGCTCCGGTGTGTGTGTGTGTGTGTGTGTGTGTGTGTGTGTGAGAGGGGCTGAAAGCGTCTTCTATGGTTTTAGCTTTTTGAAGCTAAAATGAGGCAGAGCTTTTCTTTCTGGATTTCCAGGTTATCGTACCATCAACCCGCCTAATTCTGCAGAGTGCATTCACACAAAAAGAAAGCTTTGGGAAAATGGTTTTAACTGCATTTTAACTGCCTCTGAAATGAGAAAACAGTGGGACTGCAGAATAAAATACCAGATTATTCCTCTCTGCTCAGGCACAAAGTGGAGAGATTGATACAGCTAACCGATTCAGTTCATCTCTTTCTCTCAGTTTTTTCAGTTTTGAACTTTTTATGCTAAATAGACTTGTTACCAAAGTTGAATGAGGGCCTGGAACAGAATATATTTATTATTCACAAAATGCATAATCTTTATATTAGGCTATCAAATTCATGCAAGTGCTCATCTGAAATGTGTCTTTAAGGTTTTGTGGCCTCTTAACTGTTTTTACTTTAGTGATCTGTCAGAGTAGCTGAGCATAAAATACAGAATTTTATTGAAGTCTTTTGCACATTTCTGTGTTAATGTTTTCTTTCCTATGGAAAATCTCATGCTGCTCTTAATAGATGAAATAGGTTAAAAAATATGGCATTTGTAAACGTCCTCAGTCCTCATGCTGATTTCATTCCCCGCTGGTTCGTTCCAAGTGATGAACGATAGTTTGTGTTTATTTTTTGTCACATAAGACAAATCAAATTTTTTTCATTTTTTGTTGTTTTGATCCACAGTTGAGAAAAAGGGGCAGATGTTATAAGATTATTTTCTTCTTTCTGCTACCTTTCATTTAATTTTTTTTAAATTAATTTTTTCTTTGTATTGAATGAAATGAATAATTTTTCTTTGTATTGAATGAAATGAATAAATAAATAAATAAATAAATAAATAAATAAATAAATAAATAAATAAATAAATAAAAAAAAATAAATAAATAAATAAATAAATAAATACATACATAAATAAAATAAAATAAAATAAAATAAAATAAAATAAAATAAAATAAAATAAATAAAAAATAAAATAAATGTAACTCTGCTCAGAGACATAATCACAACACCCAGGATGTTCCGGGACGACCTTATGTTGGATCTCACTGTAGGCGTTAAGACATTTCTTTTTCTCACTTTCACAGATCTTAAACTTTCATACGAACTCGTTATGAACCAAAACCATGGCTGCGGTTTCTCCAGGACGCATTCATTATGAATGTCCCCTCCTTCAGTTTCCTGACTCATAGAAACAAAGACGAACATTGTTTGTGTTCAGTAACTCAGGCCGTTATGTCCAGCAGGATCCGTTTCCCTCTCAGTGCTCTAAACACACCGCAAACAAAAACCCTCATCATCCTCACAAGCATTTAGTTATGCAAACAGACCTGCACCTATAAAGACACAAGCTACTGTATCTGTTTTTCACCTGTTGTAGGATGAGAATATAAACTGTATTTACATGTTTGAGACTGTGTTGATGCATTTCAGAGGATGATGTTATAAGAGGGACTCTTCATCTTGAGCTGTTCTTGTGCTCTTTGATTAACTCTCTTAAAACTAATGTAAGGGTCATTCTGTTTGCAAATGTTAACTGTCAATCTATTAAAAGTAATATCACGTTAGCTGTGATAGAAAAGATGGATAAAACCTTTAGAAGTTCATTAAATTGTAGAATTTTCAATAAAGCAAACCGATATCCTCAGATACACACATTTTAAATATCATACTTATTCTGTCAGTTCACGTTGGCACTCTTGTGATGTAGTTTTTCTGGGTAGACGGTCACGTCCTTGAAGTCAGCACAACTCTCGTTATAACTTCTCCCACTTTAGGGAAAACTTGAAATCAGTTCAGCAAATCTGAAATGACTCGCTCCACAATCGCTTCCCAACGCTCCTTCCTGCAGCCGCTCTGATTTGACTTTGTGTTCCCCTTTCTTCAGACACAGCTAGCACATTCCACTGCATTCATTTTGCAGGAGTTTTTTCCCTTCAGGGGAGCATTAGTGGGACATGTAGTCCCAAGGCCCTACATTCAACATGTGGACCTGGGACACAGGAACCAAACAGCAAACCTTCCGAATGCAGAGTTCCCCCTGAGTTACAGTTAAGGGCAATTTCCGTTGCCCCTGAAAAGGCTTAGGGTTTTAGTGTTAGGGCTACGAGGAAACTACAGAGTGATTTTACAGACAAAGGGGGGAATGCTCAGCTATTTTAGGATTAAGGTGCATAATGTGCTCCAGGTGTGTATGGACTGAATCAGGATTTCAGTGTTTTTAAATGATCCTTTGGGCTTAGGATCGTTCCTGATAAAGTTCGCTCTGTGTTCCAGGTCATTAAGGCCATAGAGGAGGGCTACCGACTGCCCGCCCCCATGGACTGTCCACCAGGACTGCACCAGCTCATGCTGGACTGCTGGCAGAAGGACAGAGCTGAGCGTCCCAAATTCGACCAGACAGTGGGAGTCCTGGATAAGATGATACGGAATCCCAACACCTTGAAAACTCCAGTCGGAACGTGTACAAGGTAAGAAAATAAAACCTCAAATGAATCGTTTACAATTGTATTCATGCAATAAAGACGTTTTAGTCATTTTTGTGTGCATTAATAGATAATCTAAAGAGCCCAGTAGATGATTTAGTCCATCTAGTCCAAAGATTAAAGATCATTTCTGGGAATCGATTCCCCACAGCAGCCATTACAGACTGTATGGTCAAAAACAGGATTTAAATTAGTCTTTATATGAGCTTCTGGTCAAATCACCGGACATTTGTCAGGTTTCTTTTTGTTTTCTATACTTTTCTGAGGTGTGATAGCTGGTTAAAAGTTAATCCACTCAGGAATGTATTCAGAAAGGATGTTGAAAACATGATTTTATGAAGCTAAGGCTGGCATTCTGCTTCTATTTCTGAGTTTCTTTTGGACTGAGACCTTCAATCATCGCATTTTTTTTTTCTTCTGACGATTTCCTGCCCGGTTGGGTGTCTTTGGCGGCCGCTTTGTCTCGTCTTTTGCTTGATTGTGTTTGCAGTGGAACGCTTCCTTTTCATATGAGACATAAACATCTTCCTGTGCTCATCCTGCAGACCAATTAGCCCACTGTTAGATCAGAGCACACCAGACTTCACTGCTTTCCGCTCAGTGGGAGAGTGGCTGGAAGCCATCAAGATGGAGCGATACAGAGACAACTTCACAGCAGCGGGCTACAGCTCCTTGGAGTCTGTGGCCAGGATGTCAATCGAGTAAGTGGATGTGAAGCCCCTCAGGAGGTCAGAAATCTGTAGAAAACACTGGACCTAACAATATGAGGCCCTCCTTTCTTTTATCTGTATATAAGTCCACACATCTTACTTGATTCACACCTTCAGGAAAAGTTTTTCCAAACACTCCAACCAATAGCCTTGACCTTTACTTACTAAAGCAGCCGAGAACATTTACATCGCACATTAATTAATTTATTATTGTTTTAAAGAGTCTCGGCAATGTGATTTTGATTGATATTTTACTTTTATTTTTTCTATGACTACTATCGTTTGATAGGAGGGCTCTATAGCTCTGACATTCATTTTTATTTAAAAAGAAAAAGAGCTTTTAGCTTTTTATGTTTTTAATTCTTTTCTCTATGCAACGAAGATCAGAATGTTTCAAATGCAGAGACGTTTATTCTACAGTGCTGCTAAAAGCGCTCGACTCCCAGGAACTAATCTGTCATTTAGATGATTCATTTCTCACTTGTAGAAAGTCGCTGCACTTTGCTTCTGTTGAGCCAACATCGGCCTCCTTTGTCCTGAAAATACCTGAGTTTAGAATCAATTAAACAGAAAAATGAGCCACGTTTTGTTAAGTTCCTCTCAGTGCTTCTGAGTTAGTGAAGTGTAGAGGAACGTCTGACTGAGATGATGTCCTGTCCTCCAGGGATGTGATGAGCTTGGGGATCACGCTAGTAGGCCATCAGAAGAAGATCATGAGCAGCATACAGACTACCAGAGCCCAGATGCTGCACCTTCACGGTACTGGGGTCCAGGTGTGAGCAGCCGGGCCGGGCGGCCAACACGGACCCGATCAGGAGCAGAACCTGGGACAGAACCCGGGATAAACGTGAGGGACAGCGGGTGTCTGACTCCTTCTGCTGCGTCTGGAGCAAAACGGGGTTCTTCTCCTCAGCCAGGGGTGGAGATCCATCACCTGAGGAGAAGAGAGGCAAGGAGCCGCGGCGGAAAACATAACTACCTGAACGAGATGTGGTTTTTTGTGCTTACTTGTAGGAGCGCTTAGGAACTCAATCACATATCAAAGGGAGCATTGGAAAGGAGTTTTAACGTGTTTGTTTCTTTAACTTGACGAATGATTTAAGTGCACACCAGGACCGTGGACTTCCTTCACTGAGAAGAAAAAAACTTGTTCAGTTGTGGTGATTTGACTTGTTTCTTTTCTCTAATGAATCTTTTTTAATTCTGCCCTTTCAAAAGTTGCTTTCATTCTTCTCTTTGGATATGACAACAGGGTATACAACACAGAGGTGCAGATTCGAGCTATTTATTTGTGATGAGACGTGTTGGAGCTGTCTGTAGTGACTTACTCTTCCCGTTCCTGTGCCGTTTAAGTGAAAATTGTATCTTCACATGCTTCCTTCCAGCCCATCAGAGTGGGGTCTTTGTATTATTTCAAATGTTTTATCAGTGATTTTGAAAATAAGCGCAACACAGAGGAGATCCAGAGGAAAAGTTCTTCTTCTAATCACCAGATTTTATACTGATAGTAGCAATATCCTTTTCCTAGTAGTCACTACAGGAAACAACGATTTGATCATCAGTCAGCACAGTTAAAAAGATTGTATTGAAAGTGTAGCCACTGCATGTTGTTTTGCCATCATTCTGCCTAAAATGTTGCACACAAGGCTTGTTTTGGTGTTTTGTTCAGCGAGAACAATATTTAAGAGTTGGTTCCAGAAACAAGTAGATGTAATACTGCCTTAAAAATTAGATTTAGTATTGCCTCTATTTTAGGCACTTTTATGGCAATCCTTTCTATGGCTCGTTTCAAGGGTTTTTCTTTTCTTTTTTTTTCCTTGTAGTGTGATGTCGTCCTATTTGAAACTTGATCTGGTGTGCGCAGACTCTAATACCAGACTTTAATACCAGGAATGCCACAGTCAGAGAGGGAAAGCTTGACTTAAAAATGAGCAATAATTACCAGGGAGAAATGGTCCTATATGAGATTTTCAAGGTGCTAGATTGAAATACATGTGCATGCTGTGTTTAGACAAACCCTTTGGAAAGATTCAGTCACCCCCAGAGCTGAACTCTTTAACCTCGAACAGCTTGGTTAGTACTCAGAAAAACTGCCGTGCCGAGTCATCAAATGAAATAATCGTGTCGTATTTTGCCACTCTGATATGCTAAACATTTGATGAAAATCTAACATGGCATGGAAATGTTAAATTGAGAGGCTGCGCAGATGAAAGCAGCACCATTTAAAACTAGAAAGGTGCCGGTTAGTCACGCTGACATCATCTTCTGACACATTGCACCACCTAGAAATCAAAGAGCCCCTTCAGGGTTTGCTTTGGAGCAGGCGGGACCAAAGGATGGAGCCGGGTGGGACGCAGAGCGCCGGTTAAATCCCCCCGTCCTGGCTCTGCGGGCCGCCGCGCAGGTCTCTGGTTTATTCCTCCGTCTCACCCAGCATTAACGCGACGGAACAGGCATCCAAACGGTTCTTAAGAGCCCTGGCTTCTTTCTTCCATGTGACTTTGTGTGGAGACCAGAGATGCGGGGCTTTAAAGATGAGCTAAAAGCCAATCAAACTCTTCGGTGCCATCTGTTTCCTCTTCTTCTGTGTTAAATATGTTATTGCCGTTTTCTTTGATGAGGATATTCATTTATTCAGCTGTCATTAAAGGGGGAAGTGGTGCTCACAGAGGAAAACCACCCCGACTTCTCTCACTGCTGCTTTAACCTGAGCAACAAATCCACATTTTCAAAGGTGTCTTCATCTTCTGAACGTTTCCTTGGTCCATCATGGCTGAAATGTAACCGCACAAGACGTCAGATTGAGCATGACTACAGGCAGTAAAACCATCCGGAGCCTTTTCTCCCAGAGCGCGCCGACGTTTAGACAGTCTGGTTTTACTCTCTGTCCACATAAAAGTGGTGGCTAAATCTAGCTGAAGGGGACTGGAAGCAGATGTTGAAAGAAAGGAGAATTATTGCTGTTTTCCTACTTATTAGTGCGTCGGTGAACCTGAAAAAGCTAATGAGGATATGTGTCTGGCTTCATGTGGACACAAGTCTGCTGTAAATCACTTTTTATCGTGGGACTCACCTCTGTGAAAAAAAACCAGAAAATTAGCCCTGACCAGACCTCCCTCCTTTTATCCGTACAGCCCAGTTCAGCAGTTGGACCCGGGCCAGAACTTTGAATTGAATACAGCCATAAAATCATTTAGTCAGCACAAAACTCCCCATTTCCCAGGCAGCAACTGGTCCCTCACACCAACGGCTCTGACAAGGCCCAGATTTTAAAGCTGGGCCTTAAGATGAGCCCTGTCCCTGGGGTGAAAGGTCTCTCTTTTATTCCTTTAGTCTTTGTCCTGTGCCGGAGAGGCAGCAGATCAAGCCAAATTGAGATTAACGGCAGGATACAATCGATTCAGCATCCAAATCAATGTAGGTTCACTGTCTGTTTCAGCTTATTTCATCAGTATTCTGAACTTCAGGTAATGCGTTTCTCGTGGCCCTTTTCAGCAAAGACATAAAAAAGAGTGAAAAAGTGACAAAAGATAAAAACTAAACAGAACCCTACAGGTAACGGTGAACGGGCTGATATCAGGAACAGCAGAGTTTGGCGTTATTTTTCAAATGGAGCAGTCGGAAATGGGTTTAGCTGTTTGGTGAAGCGGTGGATAATTCCAAAGACAGCAGCACTGTCGATTGTGTCAGAAGGAGCAGAGACTGGACGGGATCTTTGTATATGTTCTCTGTGTAAAACTTGTACATTTTATTTATATTGTTTTTTACACATACTACTCCGTAGAGAGCTCTGAATACATTTAAAATGCACTATATTTTTCTATCTTGCAGATGAATTATTGTCACCCACAAGATTCAGTTGTACATATTTTGTTTTTTCATTTAGGACCAAAGACAGATGATAGGATTTCCATCTAGGACTTTGTTTTAAGTTTGCCTTTACTTTGTTGTACAGTAATAAAAAATGTCAAGTTATTATTTATTTTTCTGTGTTGAAAGTATTGACAATATCCAGTGGTCAAAAGTATTTTCCCCAACAATTCTGTAAGATCATTTCATTAAACAATTTCTTGTTACATAGACAATTCTTTTTGCTTTGTAATCTTTGTAATAGACATTGTACATATATTTTTGGAAATATAATGCAATCTCTAAAGAATTTCTGTTCTTTGTTGTGTTCTTTTATTCTTTCTTTTCGGCTTTTACATAGAAAGGTGTGCAGGTGTCTTTATTTCAATGAATTCCTTTCATTTGAACCTTTCTCAGGTCGAACTGCTGGACATTTGACTTTTTCGTACTCAGAGAAACCAACAGTTAAATTTCACACATGCGCTTTAAATGCATGTTAAAGTGTATCTTTACTTAAAAATAACTATAGATGGATTATTAGTGGCTTAATCTCCCATTTGTCACCCTGATGGCCTCTGTAGTTTGCCTCAGGTGGATTTTGGTGTGCACATCATTCACCACAGTAATTTGCTGAGTGTCAGTATAATCCAGTAAATTCTGATCCATGATGACAGAACCATCTACCATAAAATCTTTTAAGAATTGTCTTGTCTCATGTATAAGGCTTAAAGTGGCAACAGTAATGTGCCACTATCATTTTAATGATACAAACATGTGAACATTGAACAGGTCTTAAATGCACGTTAAGACTTTAATAATGTGAATGTTGGGAAATAATGATTCTCCCTGCATTTATGAGACATCTGACTTGTTCTGACAATACATTCAAACTGCTTTGCAGTTTAATTTCAGATATACTTAATATGCACAATTATAGGTTATGCTGGTAAGAAAAAAAAAAGGGTTCTACTGTTTATTTCTGATGTGGTTTGTTTGTGTGTAAATGCTCTTGGGAAAATGAGTGGACACACTGACAAACTTCCTTAGATATCTGTACTTTATAGGAAATTCAGAGTTCTCATCCACAATTTCAGGTTTTTTATTTATATATTCCAGAAATTTAATTTGAAGTAGCATTATTCTGATTATATCTTAAAATAGCGACATTATGGTACTATAATTTATATTTTGTAATAATCTTTACTTTGGATTATTATGGTTGCAGAACTGTTCAACTCTCTCTGTGTAGTGTCTAGTTGACACCCTCATGTGTATCTTCCTTTTCTTTTCCTCCTCTTTTCTCATCAGATGAAGCTGGACAATCAGATAGTGCTTCAGGTGGAATCAGGTGAAATTCTAATCCCACTGCAAAATGATCTCACTGCACACTGGTATTTTGCAGTGAGAACTGATGGATCTGTAGTTGTTAGTGAGGAGGGAACATACTTTTAATCTTTAGCTGAACGTTTGCTGTGCTCTTCTCTTTGTTCCTTATTAATTTCAGCATTCAAAAATTCAGCAGAGAATCTAAATGTATTTTGCAAACCAACAGCTGCTTATTAAGTAATTGAATTGGATAATGACCAGTGTCAGCACAAATAATAACCTACAGAAATAACTAATACATATACAGAGCAAATAATTGTAAGTATACGAAGCATGAAAAATACTTCAGAGCCTAAAAGCTTAAAATGGAGACTTTTCATCAGCGCACGTCCTGAGTACACTGTATCATGTCTAACCACAATCAGGCATGTTTAGAGTAGAATGTCCACTTAATTTGAAAAAATCACTCGGTCATTTAGGGGAAAACTCGCAAGGTGCAAGGAAAAAAAAACACAAAACAGGAGCTATGCAGTATTTTTTACATAGGACAACATAAAGTAGGTTGTAGATTTATTTTAGATTTATATTTGATCTTGAAATTATTTCTCCACTCCCACAGAGTACAGGGTTTTACCGTGGCGCGGAGGGTGTGATCTCCCATTGGCTGTGTCCCGACACCCTGCTCAGGTGTGTTGAGATTCCAGGTGAGTCCCTGCAGGCGCCTTCCTCAGCTGGATTCACACTCTTCCTCACCCCGGCCAGTACGGCAAGCCAAGAGAGTCAACAAAGTGTGGGATGTGGCGTTTAGATGTTTTTCAAGGAGGGGCATGATACATGCATGCTGTGTTTGGGTCTGTTTCAGTATGCCTGTACAAAAGGGGAAGCCCATTGTCCATTATTCAGGGTACAAAATTCAGGTTCAGTTCTTGACATTCAGATGAGCGAAATAGGGAAAGGGGATGCCTCCATGTAGAAGTTTCTGGAGACCCCTGGTGTGTATCACTGCTTCCCCCTGGTTCAGATTCATGGCAGACCTCAGCTCAGGTTGGGAGTGTAATCAGGTAGAAGATGACAATGAAACTGTCATCTCTGTCTAGTGGTCAGCCGGTGGCCCACCCCCAGAACAAGACTCAGACCAGGGCATTTTTCTCAAACTATCGGTAGGACAACTAGTGTCACGGTCTGATGGAATGTGGATCCACTCCTGTGGACTCAGGAGGAAACATGCAGAACCTTTTGATAGGACAGTTATTTATAGGACAGTAAAATTCTCTGCAAACAGAAGGGTAAAAATTCAACCAAAGACATTCTGAGATAAAGTAGCAACTAGAAATCAAGTGAATAAACAAAGAAAAAAGTGCAACGGAAAATCAGTGTTAGAAAACAGGAAAATGTCTCATCATAAATTACCTGTAAGTTTCAAACAAATTACTGTGAGCAGAAACAAGATACGTCGTTGGTATCTGCTGGGCAGACCACAGGAAAAGGCTTTCTGTGCAAAGGGAATTGAGCTTCTGCAAAAAAAATAGAAAATACAAAAATGCTTCCTGAAGAATCTAGCTTAAACCAGATGGGACGGATTTGCCAAAGCACAGACAAAAACCATGTGATGTCTAAAGTAACACACTAAAGTAAATACTACTTCCACATCTGCTGAACACATACACTAGTCAGTGTAGTGTGACTAAAAGTGTGGTTCTAACTATATGTTAAGGATAAGTAAAAGTACTGAGCAATAGCAGAGTGAGATTCTGATTCTATTTTCCATACCTTATTGAGTAGTTATATTTCAGAAAAACAAAATGTGTTTATCTATATCTCTTCAATCTACCTAAGCAGCCAAAGAGCGAGACCTGCCAGACTGCCAGAGGAAGATAACAGGGAAAGAAATCATTTGTGTTGGTAATTCTGCAATAATCCCGAGCCCTGCTTTGCCATTATTACACTATCTGACATTTTGCATCTAATATAGAAGTCAAAAAGGGAAATGGAGATGAATGGCTTTAAAGCGTAATTTGATTAGAGCAGAAATGTGTACGCCTGACAAATGGCTTACCTGTTAGACTCCAAAGGGAAAACAGATCATGACCCATTTAGAAAATGAAGGCTTTGCTTTTCACGGTTCAGGTGTATTCTTTGGGGAAATATTAGGAGGTATTTACAGATGCAGCAGTGTCGACTTTTCCTGCCTAATCCGTCACTACTGTCTTCAGGAAAAATAGAGGTAATTTCTGCAGAAAGCGGCATTGTTTTCCACAAAAAGAGCTGGTGCTTCATCAAAAGTTTGGCCATCAGCTTAGCTGTAAACAGTAGGAAAGTGATGTTTTCTTTTTCTGTTTATTCTCAAGATCTGGAAAGTCGTTAGGCTTTGTAACCTATGCGTGAGTAGGCATTTCTCCATTTTAGAGGTTCCTTCCAGGAAAACTATTGACAAGTTTGAGACGCACAGCATGAATATCAAACAAAGACAGATTCTTTTTTATACTTATATCAAAAGTAAGTGTATGTGAAAGCAACCTCAAAGGTTAGAAGGAAGTGACAGGAAAAGTCCCCGGGGGAACCAGGACCAGAGGGTTCTGGGTTAGAGTCCCGGGGGAACCAGGACCAGAGGGTTCTGGGTTCTAGTCCCCGGGGGAACCAGGACCAGAGGGTTCTGGGTTGGAGTCCCGGGGGAACCAGGACCTTTCTGGGTGGAGTCTGCATGTTCTCCTGTGTCTGTGGGTTCTCTCCGGGTTCTCCAGCTTCCTCCCACAGTCCAAAAACCTGCATGTTAGGTTGGTTGGACACTCCAAATTGCCCTTATCGTCCTTGTGTGTCTCTGTGTGACCCTGCAATGGACTGGTGGACCGTCCAGGGTGTACCTGAGGTCAGAGGTCAGTCAACACAAACATGTCCAAGTGCCACTTTGATAGTCAGACCTCTATATAGAATAGAAAGTTCCACAAAGCTACTATACCAGAATTCCTTCTTTAAATGCATATAAAGCAAACAGTGAAGTGGATGAAGTACTGTTTTTGAGAATTTACTTAAATCGAAATGTTTGGAAAACACATTGCTCTCACTACTGATCAAAATCATACTTTTTACTCCACTGAATTCATCTTAAGGCTTTTGCTAGTCGTAACTTCTGTTGGTTGTGTTTGTTAATGGAAAAAAGATAAAAATCCAGATCCAGTAGGATCTGTACTTTTACTCATGTAAAGACACAAAGTACTTTGTCCACCACTGCAAATCAACTTAATCAAGAGTCAAATGTTAAGCAAAGTTAAGTTTTAGAATTCCAAGTGCCAATTCCAGATTCCAATCTGCCGTTATTGTTAATTGTTTTCCTTTGGGAACACACACACTGTCCTGATCCTGCTTTGCTGTGGTTCTTGGGGTTTTTTTCTGAGTTTTGGGTTGGACTGAGCAGGCTTTGTAAAAATGGTGTCTGGCTGTCTCCTGCCATTCCCACGGTTTGTTCATGACTGGACCTCCTTGTAGAGCCCCACTGTGGATCTGTCTCTCTGTCCGTCACCATTCTCCTGAGGATTAACCACGCACACACACTTATCTGCCTGGTTCTCTCTCCTCCGATTCAGAACCACCTCATCATACCCTGCAGCCTCCCCCTACAAATCTGGACTACCACCTGGAAATCATAAAATGCATCCAATCCTAAAAACCTAAACAAACTCGGAAAACTCACCCACCGTCTAATCTTACCTTTCCTTTCTAGTACCTGTAAGTGCTTCCTTAGTGAAATAAATATACAACTTAAAACAGAACTGCATGTGAGTATGTATCCAGTGGCTGTAGAATTAGTACAGCCTGGATGTTACTTACATCAGTTGTGTGCTACGCTATCACTTTTGGAATTATTACAATGTGCAGATTTGCAGATATTCCTAGAGGAGACAGCAATTGTTAACATCTGCCTCTTGACTGATTTATTCTGTACCAGTTCTTTGCACAGTTCCCTCTATTCCTTCTGAAATCAGACAATTTATTTCAGTTCTAACACTGAAAAGTTTGTAGGAGATGACAAACAGCTGCCTAGCTGTTCCTGTTCTCACAGGAAGCTTGATTTTCATCAACACAACTGATAAACATGCTCTCAACAACATCCTGTAATGACTGCGATGATAGCGGTGCTCAGTTAGAATGCAGAAGAGGCTTAAATATGCAGTATGCTCCTTTAGGAGAAGCTGATCAATGAAGGGAGCTGGTCCCTGGTGGTAGGCTGGTCTGCAGGCTCTCTCCTCACCAGCCGGGATGTTTGGGTCGATGCTTGAAGGACAGACCCAATAGGGGTCCCTAATGGGGCCCGTATTGATCCTAGCATGGTGTTCACCCTATGGGTCTAATGGAACATTCTGCTGAAAAATAAAGGAAAATGGTTCTCCCCACCACACATCTTAGAGCAGAAGTGTCCAATTTGTCTTGTCTTTTTGACCGACAAAACTGTTCTGGAACACATCTTTTTTGAAGAAACCGGCAAAATAGACCTAGCTGGAAGCTAAGCTCAAACAGGAAAAGAACAATGGAGGCCGCTCATACTGGAGAAGCTCTTCAGGGCGTCATTCGACCTTAAAGTCAGTGCTTGCAGTCGTGTGTGGGCCACTTGACCACCTCTGGATCCTGATGTGGTATGAAATGTGGTGACCAGAGAAAGTTACCAAGCTCCCGTTCCACCAACAAGAGGGTCACCCCAGTTTGTTGGCTCTAAATTCAAGTTCAAATGTATTATGTTTCTAACACGATTTTAATCTTTGAGGACATTCTTTAAAAAAATTACTGAGCCCAAAAGAAACCAATCGAGAGTTAACGAGGATGCTTAGAGAATGGAGTTGGGGTCCAATAAGAGAGTGGTAAAAAGATGGAGGGCACACCTCTCTCACACACACAACTCTCCCTCACACACACACACACACACACACACACACACACACACACACACCACTGCTGTTGGCCTGTAGTTCTGAAATATCAAAAACTGGTCTGAATATAATAAACTAAGTTAACAAAGAAATAGAAAACTTATGTAAAAAAAACTGTGGGCAGAGCTGTCAACTCGACATAATTACCCAATGAATATATTTTTTTAAAAATTCAAGCATTAAACACAGTCCCAATTTTACCATTCAAGTGTAAAAAAGACAGTAAACAAAATCTAGAAGCGAATCAAAATGATTCAAGATACCCTAAAACCATAGAAATCCACGCATTCCCTCCCATCCAGGAGGGGGAGCTGTGAGGAGTATCCTGCTGTTCCTCATCTTATGACCGGCACCCCCTAACACAGTGTTTTTCAACCCCTGGTCCTCGGTACACTAGTGTGCTGTTAGTGATGGTCGGGTGTGCCGTAGAAAATCACCTTATTTCACCTAATTGGTTTAAAAAAATGTTTTGATAAGGAATTAATTTCCTGCAAATAATGTGCCATTTTTGAGTGTGTGTGCTGTTCTAGTGACTGGTGGAGTAATCACAAAATAATTCCTTATGATTTTGTATATAATTTTGTATATTGAAGTGGACATGTTAAGTGCAATTTGAAAGAAGAAAAGTAAAATATGATAAAAATACATTTTTGTGTTTATTTGATTCCTATTCAAGACACTTAAGATAAGATAAGAATAAAATAAGAATAACTATAGTGTTACTATAGGCGGATACAGATTTGTTTAACATTTTTGGTTGGTGGTGTGCCTCGAGATTTTTTCAATGAAAAAATGTACCTTGGCTCAAAAAAGGTTGAAAAACACTGCCCTAACAGTTCCAAAGCAGCAATTCCTCTAAATAATTTCAGTCTGGCAGCCACCAGGACGCCTGATCTGGACCTGGCGTGCGCGTGGATCCCTGACCTGGAAGCAAACGGCCGGGCAGGTGGGAGGGAGGGGGGCCGGGGGGGTGCCGACCTCCTTTTAGCCCCTCTCCCTCTGATGGACGGGTGGAGGCGTGGCCAGCATGACCCCAGATACAATAATTATAGCTTGTTCTGGCCCATGAATCTCAACCGGCTTTAAGAGCATCATTTCATTAACGGAGTGGCACAAAGTGCTACGATCTTCATTACTGCCCTTCAGACCGGACACACACAGCCACGCTGGATTCAGGGTCCAGCTCAAATACACTCACATCCCTCTGCTCTGTACACTCCATGGTTTGCCTTTACTTTACAAGAAGTGAGTGACCACGGCTTGTTCTTTTTTACTCTAGCCTGTGTCATTGTTCTATCATGTCTGGACTAGGCATGGCAAGATTCACCGATGCGTATCGGAACATCGGAACGACCTGTGCGATACGGTTGCATCGATTTGCAAACGTCTGCATCGGTAAAAACCGCACATAAACTCGAGATGCATCGTATAAAACTACCTGCATCGATACAAACCGATTATTATCTTCTATTATTATAACTTTTTAGAAACGTGTCTTTGAGTTTTAGTTGCGTTTCTTGTAAAGTTTCAGAGAGACAATCACTCTCTAAGTTGCACTTCCTTTGTTTCAAAATAAAAGGCACAGTTAGCTTGCGTGCCATAACTTGAACTATGTGGTCCATGGTGTACTTTTCTTCTGCATTGCATCGTATCGTATCGTATCGTATCGTATCGCACTGTATCGCAGCATTTTAAATTTAGATCGTTCTGTATCGCACCGGATCGCAGGAGGTTGGAGAATCGTATCGAATCTTATCACTAGAAATTCCATGAATCGTGAATGTATGGAATCGTTGGCTGTGTATCGAGATGTGTATCGTATCGCCTTGGTGGTGAAGATTCCCATCCCTAGTCTGGACTATTTTCTGGAATGTGAAATTTGCACATTGGCACTGTTGAATATTCGACTGATCCAAAAACGAAAAAGAGTCGGATGGATAGTTCAATTGAACTATCCCGTGAACTTCTCTCTTCTCCCTTCTTCGTCTCTAGCACCTATAAAAAGCATCATGGGATATTGAGTCCATTCTGTAAAACGACCACACATAGTCAGTCCCGAACCAGACACCAACCACAAAAGGCCAACCGGATTCATGAACCAACTGCAACACCAATAGTTACCCGATATTAAACCACAATATCCCAAATAATAAGTCCAAACAAATCTTGGTTTAACCCAAAACAAATTCTCAACAGGCACCTTGTGAGTAGAAAAAACTCATTACTGTTAGTTCTTCCAAAACCTGTTTTTTTATGCATGTAAACACATTTTTTCTGAATGGGAATGAATGAGCTTCTCTAAACTGTGCTAACACAACCAGCGTGTGACTGGTATCTGTTTGGTTCCCGCATGCTTACTCTCACCTGGAATCAGTTAGGCCTCCATACAAGCTCCAGTGTTCCATCTCTTTGCAAAAGCTGTGAGGTGTAAATATGCTATAATACTGCCAAACCTCCAAAGCTCATCTCACTGCCAGATTTTTCTGTAATTGAAATTGAAAATAAGTCATCAACTCACATCCGAACACATTTACAACATTTTTAGATTGTTGCACATAAACTCATTTGGCTATTTAGTTTAGTTTGGTGACCTTTTAAACTTGACGAGACATATTTTATTTCTGACAGATCACTTCAGCAGACTGCTTACACGTAGATTTCAAAAGGCCACACTGACAAATTATTTTTTTCTAATATGGGTGGCATTTAACTGAACAGATCCAGGTCTAAGATAAAGATAAGCTTAACCCACTCTCTGTCTCCTGATCCGTCTAATTTGGTCATAAAGTTATCACTTATCAAATTTGAGACTGGGCTCCCCACTCTTATCTGTTACATGGCTGTAATCCCAGAGAGAGAGCTGACACAGGGCATCTGGTAACTGTCAAGAACTCTGAGATCTGTCAAGCCCCTCCAACAGTCTACCTCAGATTCTGAACTATAACGAAATTAAGCAATTAAAGCCACTTCTGGTATTCAAAGGAATTCAAGCATAAAACTCAATAAATGTAAAAGGAAAAACAAGAAAAGATAAATCTCACAAAAGCATCACACTCAGTTCCCCCTACAGACCCGGTAAAATACCAATATGATGGATTATATACAAAACGATTTTGGCTGTGCTTTCTAACTGAACTGGTGTTTTAAGCCAATAAAGTCCATTTAGTGTCTGATTTAAACGATTACGTCGGTGCTGAGAGAAAGTTTCAGAATTGCATTTAATCCTACATTAGAACCAATGACTTTCTGTCAAACGTTGAATACATCCACTCACTGTCATATTTTGGATGTGGACTTGCCTTGTGAAATGGAAATAGATTAGTTGGTTGTTTTCCCCACAATCCTAATTTGAGATCTTATTAAGTTGAATGCTCCCAGGAAACCTCCAAAGGGACGAGACCAGAAGGCGCGCTAACGAGATAACCAAACTACCCCAACCGACTCGTTGTGATCTGGAGCACCGACCCTCCTCCGATTTCCATCTGAATGGGGGGACTCCTCATCCTTTCTCTGGGGCTGGGTAAGGCCTCCTCCTAAGGGAAATCATTTTCAGCAGCTTGTATCTGCAACCTCGTTCTTTGGGATCCTGTGACCATGGACAGGGGTAGAAACAACGATGGACCAGTAAACTGGCCGTTTGACTTCCAACTGTCCTCGTTCCTGCTAGTGGATACCTGATCCGTCAGTCCACCTCCTGCTCTACCCTGCTATCGCTCACACCAAAGACCCTGAGATACCCAACACCTTCTACCTGGTGCAGGGACTCATCCCCAACCCAGAGAAAGCATCCCACCTTTGTCCTGTTACGATATGGAAGAGCTGGTTTCCGTCTCTGCAGCCTCACACTCAGCCGTTTTGATCCTGGCCATAAAAATCGCAGCAATATTAAAAACCGAGGTTCCAGCTCTTTGAGCCACTTCGTAACGGCCAGCGGCCTCAGGGGACCCCCGTACAGCCATGCATGAAAGGACTCCTTCCTCAGTTTGACAGCTTCTGCCTTTGCTGCCATCCGTAGCTATGGCCATGACAGGCTGGACAACTGGCCCTAACCCTAACCATGGCCCATTCAAATCCTATGATCCCAATATGTGAACGTTTTTCTATCGAACAGGTACAAACTAATGATCACCAGTCATTGCTAGTTCAAAGTTATTTTGTGTTTGGGCTAGTCAGGTCTGTTAAGCATTATTAGCAGCCAACAGATCCAAGTCCACTTACCTTGGTTGGGCCTGTTACAGTCATCCATCAGCTCAGTTCTCTCAGGTTAGCTGTGAATGGATGAATACACCGAATACCAAATACATGAAGTGAAGGTTGAAATGTTCTGAACATCATTGGTGGAACACACAACGCAAACACGTGCATGAAAACAGTGGGTCCATTTTCAACAACAAGCAATCCCACCTCATGCATTCTAACTCCCTGAAACACTTTCTGAAAGACTGATATCTTTTAAAAATGAAGCTATTTAACTGAGATTTCCATGATTTGAATGTTCAGATTTTTCCTGCTACTTAGTATCATGGTAATCGTCCTCTTTCAATTATTTCACAATTCATTCAATTTATTCACAAGTATTTCTATTTGCTAATTACTTTTCTGACTATTTGCATCTAATCTTGTACATAGCTTAAGGTAAACAGTTTCTTTTTCCAGTTTATTTAACTTTTGCTCCTTAAAGCACTTCATGCATTTAACAAAGTGTTAATCAATTAAATCTGAGTGGTGCTGATTTTATAACCACAACATCTTCCAAACATGACCAGGGTTGTATTTCCACCTGAGTGATGGTCTCCCACAGGAAAAGTTAGAGTTAGTGTCCAGCATGTTTAATTCCCCTCCACAGTGTTGCACTGCTGGACATACCTGAGTCAATAACTCGATTCTGCTCCTCTGCATGCAAACAAACACAGCTACTGATTATCTAGTTTTTAATGACTGCTTTGTCAATATATATTTTTTTTTACAGGCAACAAGGAAAAAAAAAACAAGACTTGAACATAATGAAGATGTAAAATAATCCCTTTGTTCTGTCTTTAAATCTCCTTTTGCCTTAATCATGATGACAGTACATCTGTTGTATACCACATCAGTTTAAACTATGTTCATTAGCTTTGGAAAATAATATACATAAGCCGTCATATATCTTTTTTTTCTACATACATACTATGCCATTAAGAATGTGGATTTATGATGAATATGTTTGAATTTTCATAGTGATACCCTAAACTCATCCTCTCCTTTTTCTCTGTGAAACATTCAGAATAATAATAAATAATTTAATAATAACATATGATGCCGGATTCTGTTAAAGTGCGCCATATGAGACATGACACAGAAAAATGTATTGTTTTTCTTTGTTTTTATCTTATCAATTTCCATCACGTTGAATGTTATGTTAAGAAGTTTCAGACAGGGAGATTATGTAAAAAGCAATCAGCTGCAGCCATATGTGAAATGTAGGAGTCGGAGCTTCCACAAACATTAAGTGCATTAATTGTTGTTGCGTATGTCTCTCACAATGTTGTGCGCCTGACCACATAAAAACAACCAGGAAGTGTTAAATTATCTTTAAAAATGATTGGATGAAAATCACAAAAATGTGAGGAAGTCCTTACTGTTGCAGAGGTTGATGTAGGTGGGTGCTGTCCAGTAAAAGTGACCGCTTGAACCTCATGCCATTAGAGTTTAGAGCAATCCCCAAAGAGCACACAGACCGCAAAATGGTTTAATTCATGGGCTGTGTGTTTTTAAAACTTGATGACTTGTCTATTGTTTTTTTTTTTGTTTTTTTCTTTTGTTGTTTCTTGTGTTTAATGTGGACAATTTACCAAAATAAAGTGATTGATTGATTGATTGATTGATTGATTGATTGGTTGATTGATTGATTGATTGATTGATTGAGTGATTGATTGATTGATTGATTGATTGATTGATTGACTTGTGACACAGTCATTTCATGTCATCAGCCAGGGTTAGTTCACATTTTTATTCCAATAACACTCCAATTTATCTATTAAAACAAGACTACACCAATAAGTTGGTGAAACTACAAGCATTTCTATAAGACATAAAGACATGGATCAGTAGGCATTCTGCTCTTGAATCCAGATTAAACTGTCTCTGGCTTTGGTCCTGAGCTTTGTCTGATACAGTTAGTCTGAACGCCAGATTTTGGCCGACAGTTACTTTACACCAGGATCTCTCCTTTAAATCACACGTGTAGTGTCTTGCATGTTGAGGTGTTGTTGTTGTTATGTTGTTGTGTTATGAGCACTCTTGATATATGGAAGCGTTGACCTACTTTTCACTTCCTCTTTTATTTTGTTCATATTTTTCCCCTCCGTTTCAGGCCATGATGCCCTACATTTGTGTGATTTTTTTCCCCCCTCCATCGTGATTGCGTTCCTGATCCTGATTGTTTCCACCTGTGTTCCTCCTCCTCATGTTTAAAATCTTGATCTCTTTTGTCTTGTTGCCTGGTTTCTCTTGTCTTTGTCAAGTAAATTAAGATGTCGAGTATTTTTAGATTTGACCATGTTGTTTATGGATTATGATTCCCTCCCTTTAGGGATTTTTGTATTTTGGGATAAATCTTCTAGTTATTTCTTTTTACAAATCTTCCTTCATTTGTGAATTTTAATCCCCTGAGTCAAAGGTCGTTACAAAATATAAAACTGGTTCCAAGGACAGTGTTCTCTCTTCATTGGAACTTAGCCTAGATTAAAGCACCCTATCTCAGTGATGCATAAAAACTAGTCTGTAGGTTTTTTTTGTAATCATTCAACTACTCTAAATACTTATTTGCAAAAAATAATTTAAAAATACCCCAGCTCTTTTAAAATGCTGTAGCTAATGTGCTAAACATAACTAGCAGCAGACATAATATTTCTCTAGTTTGAGCTTCTTTTAATTGGCGTTTCTGTTAAATTCAGAATATAATCGAAAATGTTGGTCCTCACATATAAAGCTCTCCATGACCAGTCTCAATCACAACTAAAAGACACCATGCACATATTTGTTTTCTGCAGGGCACTTTAATACTCAGACTGCAGGTCTACGTGTGGTTCCTAAAGTTTCTAAAAGCAGACCCCTTTATACCATGAGGTGCCAGACCTTTACCGTTGGTCTTCATCTTGAACTGTTGCAGGCATTTTAACTGCTACATGGAAAGAGAGGATCAGCTCATTCGAAAAAAATAAGTAAATCTTGATATGGTTTTGCTCCACCGGGCTCCTTGGTCACTCAGATCTGCTGGCCGGCTATTCCTGGATGTGCAGAAGACACAGGATAGGCTCGGTGTGGATAGGATTGTGGAATTTGTTGCCACTACATATTAGAAAGGCTACTTGGCTTCACGTTATTTACTTGGTGGAATGACCAAGTGTAAGATTGTATTGTTTTAATGATCATTCGACAGGTTGAAGAGGGAAATCCAGACCTGGGCAGCATTGCTCTCCAGCGCCACCTGCTGCATCCCTCCAGGGAGTTCTTGGGCTGGCCTGGTAGCTTTTCCTTTTAGGACATACCTGGAAAAGCTCCAAAGGGAGCAGGCATCTTAATTAGATGCCAACATCAGTGGGCTTCTTTCAATGAGGAGAAGCAGTGGCTCCTCTCTGAGTTCCCCCTCTACATGGCTGACCTCATCCCATCTCTGTTCTGAACCCAGCCGCCCACTGAAGGAAACCCATTTCAGCCACCAGCACATGCAATCTCATTCTCGGGGTCACTACCCCAGATCTCATGACAAGGGAGGGTCGAAACAAAAGTGAACTAGTAAATCTTAAGTTTTACCTTCCAGCTCAGAGATCTGGTACCCGACACTGCCTCCACCTCCCCAGCAGCCTCCACACTGGAATATATTTATCTGGATTGAGGAGATCCTCCAAGGGCTCCTTCCAGTGCCCAACAATGTCTTAAGTTCAATGGTACATCCTTGAGGCTGGAAATAACCAGGTATAACCAGAAGAATGATAAAGAGAACCTGAAATGACATGCTTTCTGAGAAGCAGATGTACAGATGGTCACTGGATGACAAAGAATTTAGCCGTTCTATACAGAGAAGGCTTGTGAATTGAGACAGCTGAATACGGCGAGCACAGGGGAGTTGGGTTGATGACTAAAGAGGAATAATCTGAGGAGATAATGGGTGAAATTGGTAAGGAAACATAGAAGGAAGGGAGAGGAAACAGAAGAGAGACCACAATGAACTAGAAACAGAAAGAAAGAGAGGAACAAAAGAGGGGGAAATTACAGAAACTAGAACAAGAGTATGGGGAAATAATAATCCACAAGGAAAAGCACAAAATAAACAACAGATAATAAAATGACCAAAAGCATAGGAGGAATTCATCAACAAACACCTCCAACCATGTCCAAAAGCACCAACTTATCACAAATGCCTGTTCAACCAGTTGAGCTAAAACACACCTCACAAATCTTCTTTCACCACATCTTGCAAACGAATGTTTAACCAAGTGCAAAACTACTATTTATTATTTGATTCCTGATAAAGTGGCTCAGACCTTGGACCTCATGCAACGATGTGTGTTTTGAGTAAATCATACTGTGTATTTGAAATGGAAAAACTTTAGTGAAAGATCACTGACTCTAGTATTTGCTTATTGCTTGAGAATAGCATAGACTAAAATTAAATAGAATAGAAAAGTTAAGATGCATAATTGCATGCACAACAGCAATTCTCTGTGGGGGAAATTCAAATAGTCAAGTAGCATGAAATTGATTTTTTACCGTGACTGATATTAGATCAAATGAAAATAAAAACTGAAATAAATGAATAATCATAATAATAATCAGTAAAGAAGTGTTAAAAAAGCCTCATGGCTGCTGGAACAAAGGCCCTCCTGAACCTCTCAGTCCTGCACACATACTGATGAGCCTCTCCTACAGCTTTTCTTCTGTCCTGGAGTGGACATTTACCATTTTCTATACAGAATATAACTTCCTTGATCCATCTCGGATTAAAAACCAGGACTGCCTAACATGGGTCCGGTGTTTTGGGGTCCAGACGGGACTAAGGCAGAAAGATCAAATCCAACAACACCGATAGCTCATCACACCGGTTTGGCAGCAACTTTTCCTTTATCACAGAGGACAGAGAGGGCTCGCACTTTACAGTCTCTTATCTGCCTCTTTACTTTTACTTTAGCTCCAGATCAACATCCAGTCAAGCTGCCTCACCTCAGTCAGAATCAGATGCTCTCTTTCTGCCTGCTGTCCTGGATATTTATTCTTTTGTGTAGACTATTCTACTGGTAGCATTGTCCAAAAATCAAAAACAAAACTTTGATAATGTTAAGTATTAAACAAAAGAAAAATTTGTGTTAAATACATGATAAAAGAACAAATACAACCAAAAAACTGGCGCTGGCTTTGATAGTAACAGAAGCAAAAGTCTTCTGGACGCCCGTTTTGTTCTAAAGAAAAGATTTCATAGAAACTATGATTACTGTGTATTTGCTGATTACCTCATTAAAAGAAATGTTACTTACTGAATGAATTTACTTGTGATTTGCCATTCTACTTGATGCAGCTGCCAGTTGCAGTGAACAGCTGCATGTTGTGAAGAATATTGAAGACCAAGTGGGCCGGGGGGGGGGGGGGGGGGCCCCACAACGCTTTGCATTATTTTGCAAACTTTTCCACATCCAAAACAGCTTTTGATCACTCGGATGGGTTTTTATAGGAAAGGCCAACTAAATGCAGAGTAAAGAAGACCTTCCTGCTGTTCTGTCATTGGAGAGTGAGTTTTCACAGTA
>CAJRST010018890.1:1476000-1493836 GCA_907169785.1 Menidia menidia | reverse complement strand
GATGTTCTGTGCATTTTACACTGTTGTCGGAGTGATGTGACAGGGAATGAAAGGCTTTTCTGTGCACACGGGGGGAGGAATGTAGGCTGCTATTGAACTCCGCTGGAGACACAATGATTAAGGAAAAGACATATTACTATTCGCCCTGTGAATCGGGGATTATATAAATTCCAAACTGATTACATTTTGGCATGAGGAACTTTTTTGTTAAAAACTGTTGCTCTGGTGCCGCGTGGAGCTAACCCTGCTATTTGAGTTTCTGAGTGATTGCTCGTACAGTGCTTATTTGGTGGGGATAATATGGAATTTAAAGTAATCTGACAACTGACTTCTATTTTACACAAGCACCTGCACATTCTGGAGAAAAGGAACATTTCTAACAAAATAATGTTTGGTCTTCGCTATGGCTTGCTACCTTGTTAGTAGTTTCTTTTTAACTTATCTTTATTCTTTTAGTAACCTTTTTTTTTACTTTCAAACATTTCAATTCTATCTGGCTTTTGTCAGATGGAATTTTTTGCCTCAATTATATCAAAGAAAGCCCCTGAGCAAGATTCCAGAGTTGTTTTTAGGTTGTTAAATTCATAATGTGTGAGGTACAGCAATAGCATTCTCCAAAAAACAGGATAGGGTCCATCATAAGGTTCTGTTATTGATGTCTGATTACTGGTACTGGTATTATTATGGGATGGAAACAAATGGGGAAATCAGGCACCAGGTGTTTGTAGGGGTTGATGCCTTTTATTTGCAAGTCAGTTATAGCTCTTGTTTTAATGAATTAAATTCAGTTGAGTTTATTTATATTGTAATTAATCATACAATTCTCATTCAGTTTGTTGAAGCATGATTTTAATCTAATTGAATCAAATGAAATAAAATCCCAATTTGTGTGCAAGTTTTAAAGTGAATTTTCCTCGAAGTTTTCAATCCAGTCCATTCAATTAGCAGGCATCACCTGAATAAAGTGTTCAATGTTGTGTAGCAGATGACAATCTAAGAGCAGCCTCCCACAAATGAACTGCCACTGTGGAAAAGATCGAAAACAATGCAAGGCTTCTCTCTGGATAATGACTTTACTCCTGATGGTGTTAGGATAATGTCAAACTATAGGACTCACATGTAATGAAGAGCATTTTGGGTAAATGAATGGCCAATAAGAACAACATTTATGGAGGGCGAATCAGTGGAAAGTAAGAAAATCTGGCCGGTCTTTTCTGTGAGAGGAAGTGATGGGGAGATTCATATAGACTGAGCCTTGATATCTGAACCACCGTGTGATCTCTTCTCCTCTACAGTGACTCATGTAAAATACAACCAGGAAGGATTTGGCTTGGACGGGGAGGGAGTGGGAGGTGGGAGAGCAGCAAAGTGTGTTTTAATATTCCAGTCATTTTTGTTGTCAACCTGTAGCCATGTGTCAGTGTCAAAGGCTTTATCTGGCAGCTGCACTCTTGCCCATGGACAGCCCCGGGTCCTGTGGGAGACTTCACAATGGCTTTTTCCTCTTTTTTTCCACAGCTGCCTTTGGCAGGTGGTGGAGTCATCACAACTCTATTAGCCTCACCATGGCAATAAAACACCTTAACCTGCCACGCCACGGACACGCTCATTACCCTCCACAGACGTATGCAGAGAGGGATTAGATGGAGTCTGGTCAGGGCCTTCTCACCAACAGAGACCCCATATCAGCCCACCTAAAGGAAAAGTTTAAAGGCTATGTATTTTCTCCCACATTGCTTCCACTGTAAAATAAAAATCAGCTTTATCCTCAATTTAATCGTTCATATCTGTTCAGAATTTAGATGTGTATGAAATAAGTTTAGGCTAGATGATGATGAATACATTTTCTGTAGAGAAAATGATGAGAGGATGATTCATTTTGGCAACGAAATAACTGCAGATGGCCAGTGGCAGACACAGTTCCACGAAGGCCAAAAAGTCAAACCGTCCAATCAAATCTATAGGGAATGGATCTTGGCTAATCAGTAGGTCTAATTATTGGAATCATTTTAACCCCCCACCATGCTGAAAGCATCCAAAAATTGGCCAGTTTTAGAGAAAAACATTTGTCTACATCTCCACGGTTGCCAGGGTGTTTGTAATTTTTGGCTCGTTTTAGAAAATGTCACCTGTAATATTTTGAAACTTGACGGCGTGCAGAATGAGAGGCTCAGCGGGATCTTATCAGTGTAGGAGTTGGATCTTATTTTACTCCGAAACATGCAAGCCTGCCGCAGATAAAATGGAATCTCCGTGCACCCTCCATGCCAGTACCATCCATCAACAAAAGAAGCATAATAGCTAGTCACATAACACAGTTGGCCCTCTCTGTGAGCATTTCCATCTGCACCCTGATAAAGAGGCCCATTCGGGCTCTCGCCGGGGGGGGGGGGGATCTCATAGCAGGGGTTTGTTCCTCGCTGTCCTCTTTAATCCTCGTCCTGACAACCATTGAGAAGACCAATCAAAAGCTGTCTGGCAGGTCCTCCAAATCCATCCAGGTCTGGGATTATTGGCCTGTGGGTTTCTTTCTCTTTTTTCCACTCAGTAAAACATCTGAGAACAGTCCCACTATGAGGCACCTTTATGAGGCCTCAGTGGAATCATGGAGGTACTGGTGCACGCTCTTTGGGGAACGTGACGTGCTTCCCACCACATGGTGCAGTCCTTCCCATTCTCCGTTTTAAACAAATCCTCTTTAGTGTCCACATTTAAACCTCTTTCAGTTACTCCACAATGGCGGCTTTTCAGTCTTTTCTATGCAGCATGGATTTTTGGTAAAACTAATTCTTTTTCTGGTTTTCTCTAGTTAACAACCGCCATTCAGAACCATGATATAAACTATAAATCCAGCACAGCTCTGCAGAAGGCAGTGATTCAGGACCTGAGCTGAACATCAGCGCAGCTACATTACCGACATCCACATTACCTAACTCCAGACCGCTCACTCTATTCCCCACCCGTTCAGGAACCGCATTAAGGTTAGAGAGAGCTGTTTTTATTGCCTTAGCTTTCCAATTAATCTGGATAATTTGTGGCCACCTCCTTTAGATTAGATTTTAAATTAGAAAACATGTTGCGCAATTAATTATCACAATTCTTGTTTGCGGACGAAGCCTTTAACGGCCGAGCAAACAAAAAAAGGATAGATTAGTCAGAAAAAAAGAAGAAAAAGAAGAAAATGCAAATGTGGTGAGGAGTGAGGGCAGGGCGGTTATTAGGTCAGTGACAGTGATGGCTGTTCACCCCGAGGTTTCCCATGCCAAGTGGAGATGTGTGTGTCTGTGTGTGAGTCTATCTGTCGGCCACATACACAGGATGTTTATTCCTCTGTCTGTAACCCCCAGCATCTCTCTCTCTTAAATACTTCACCCCTGTAGTTGTAGAATTGGGTCGGGCCTCTCCGCAGCTTCTGCTGAGTCGGCTGTTTGAACACCGCGGCTCCCTCTTGAATCCGGGGATGGCAGGCTGCCTCTCCGCTGCAGGGCTGTCTTGGGATGTTGCGAGCAAGTACTTTAGCAAGCTCCGTTTTTAATGTACGAATGAGGCGTCTTTCAGGAAAAAACTCTGCTGAAAGAATGAATCTCAACCGAGTCTTTATGGGTGATTGAAGGTTCATGGATAGAAGTAAAACATGCAGGCTGAAAATGAAATTTGACAGCATTTAAATTGATATATGTCGTAAAATAATGTGTTTACACTTTGCAGATTTGGTGCAATATAAGGACTCAAAATGATGACAAATCCTGTGTAAAATATAGCAATATCTATGCATAGTCCGAGCTTTGTTGCATTAGGGTATATATTGTATGTGTGTATCTACAGGGTGTATGCATGGAACTTCTCTGGAGTCCCAGGCTGCATAAAATGTTACAATGATCTCATGGGCTGAATTTAAATCAGATTACTTGAGTCTCATGGGGGAGACTGTGTGTGTCTTACACATTAGGATGCGTGAAAGCTGCTCTCTGCTGCAGGACAGGAAACGCTGCTGTGAAGAACTGGAGCACAGATCTTTTAACTCGAAGTTGATCTAAAGCACCATCTGAGCAAGCCACAAAGGTGTGTGATAGTTTAACCCTCAGATGTGGTGAGCCTTCTGGGTCAGAAGTGGAACAGTGTGATGTAAACACGGGGACTACCTTGGAGTAAATGGTTCGAGATTTTGTCAATACAGTCATTTCAGGGACTGGGAATGAGATGAGAGCACCTCTTCATGCTCCATCATCTCACTCTGGATTGAAATTGCATTTAAGTTGAGATGTACTTTTTAGTTTTTATTGATTCAATATATCAACGATCCAAAAAGGCCACCAGAAGACTTTAATTCAAACAGAAGGTTATTGTTTAATACGCTTGTCATGGCTTTCAAATATGTTTGTTTTACATTTAAATTTTCAAAACAGGGTTAGGGTTAGAGATGCATGCCATCTCAAAAGAAAAGAAATCTGCTTTTTCATATCTACAATTCTTAAAAGCTTTTTTCTTGGCAGGTCACTCTCAACTATCCCAGAAAAGATTGATTTTATTTTATTTTTATATATTTCAAGCTCACGGAATAATGTATTTAGAAAATTAAATTAAACCTAAATTGTGAAGGTTTAGTGTGCGGTTATGAGCTGGACAGTGTTGTGGTGGTCAGCAGATGGGTTGCTGGTTCAGATCCTGGCTGAGAGCGGCTGATGTGTTGTTAGCATGTTTTACCTCTGTGGACTTCCATAAATAATTGATAACCATAAGTCAAGTATGATTAGACATGCTCTACTGTGACATTTTTCCCGTGGAGCTGTGACTCTGTTCGTCCACCATTTGGAAGGGTTTGGTCCACCCCTGTTTGTACCCAGTTGCATCTGGAATGGGCTACCCAATATAACCCCAATATGATTTTGGGTTAATAAAAAAAACTTTCAGTTTTGATCAAACACCAACAGTTTTATAAGCCGCTAGGAAATCTTTGATGTATTTTACTGCATTGACATATTTTGCTTAGTAGCTGACAAACCCAACACGACACCCCTGTGAACACCAGGTTTTATCATTACTGGATCAGTCCAGTTTTTAAATGTTCTTTCATGACCCCCACTTCTTTTTCAGCTGTTTTGTGTTGAGGCACGGCCGTGTTTATGTCTTATAATTACATTTATGCACTTAGCGGATGCTTTTATCCAAAGCGACTTAAAGGACATGGGAGAAAGAACCATTCAGTTATAACATCAGGAGGGACAGGGGAGGGAGACATTTTTTTACTTAGTTAAATTCAGTTCATGAGATGGAACAGGCAGAAAAAGAGGTAAATAGATAAGAGGAAAAGGAAGAAAAGTTATATTTTGCTATAAGAAAATCTGAGTTTTTCAGATCCTATTAATAGCACTGAGGGGTAATCATGCTGTGGTCATCTGGGGTGGAACTGGCTGGTCAGATGGTCATCAACCAGGACATCCAAGTTCCTGTAATATGAAGATCAAGAATTTTACAGAGATCCTAGGCTGTTTGGTTTGTTTGGAAAATAGGAGTTTCAATCAAGGGTGTCCTAAAACATAATTTGAGAACTCAGAAAAGGGGTGGTATGATGGCATGGTGGTGCCCACTGTCACCGGACAGCTAAAGGGTTCCCGCGCTGGATCCCTGAGGGCCTTTCTGGGTGGAGTTTGGATACCTCCCCTCTGTCTACGCCTTGGTCTTCTCCACGAACAAATATCATAGGAGCTTAAATGATCATACAAGGTGAAAGTATGATAATTAAAGCAAGATGAGCGCTCAAAGGTCAAAAGCTAATGACTAACACTTCATATCAAAATATGCCGATCTCTACATGTCCAGATGTGACTCATCCACTGCAGATTTGATGGGAAAGAACCTGATAGCTGACTTTCACAACCAGTAGTGAGCAACTTCGGATTAAAAAACAGAGCAAAATTCATTAGGTTTGCCTAAATTATCTTTGAAATTTGGCATGTAGGTAAAGGTCTCAATGATAGCATATTTAAAAGGGGCACATCTGCATTTACACATTTGAGTGAAAATAACATCACACAGTGAAGTGGATTATCCATCATTATGTGGTCACATGATCACCCACAGAGTTGTGAACATTAGAGTAAAAGTCAAAGGGTATACAAAAAATATAGAAGTTCACTGGAAACAAGTACTGGGAAGATTTCTTTAAAGCAGGAAGCTACATACAGTTAAATTAATAAATTAATTAAATACGTTACATTACAATACAGTTTACCTTTGGGATAAACAGAGTATTTTTGACAGTCAAACAAGTAATTTTCTTCACCAAAACAATGTGTCTATTTGGCCAAATGAATCTATGAGATAGTTTAAAGTTCCTCTTTCCACATCAATTTAATCCATGTTCTGCAGCTCTTTTTATCCAGCCTCTACAGAAATACCCAAAATATTTGTAATTACAGGCCATAATTGAGTTTGTGTAGATTGGACTGGGTGGGACTGGAGAGAATGTGCGTTTGAGTGCTCATTTGGCAGAATGACAGTGATACAGGGCTCTAAAGACAACAAGCATGACACCTATTTAAGTATTTGGTGAAATGAGATGGAATGTGACATGAGGAGAGGAAAGAGGAGTGGACCTGCGCCCCGTCTAGGAGGTTCTAATTAACTGGAGGTGCACGGATACACAGCACTGTTTATGATAGCAGGTAGTATCTGTTCTAATACGAGGGCTTGGAATTCACCTCAATCATAGTCGAGGAAATCAGGAAGTAGTATTTACAAGAAGAAGATAATACTTTAACTGCTTCCAGAAGCCAATAACTACTAAACTGTGCAAATGATGAGCAAACAGGTAAGCAAATAGCCAACGGGAGACTTCCAGTGGCTCTGGTCGGTTCATTTGATTTCCAGCTTCAACTTTGTCACTTTTCCCTCCATGTGACTGTAGCAGTGTTTTGAAAATGGCCCCTCCTGAACTTAACCCATCAGTTACTGACCTCCCCCTTGAGACTGGACCACTGCACTCTGGGATACCTTCAGTTATGAATGCCATAACTCATACATCCCAATGTAATGTTGAACTCAATTTGAGCATCCATATGCGCCTCATCTCATATGAAATACCCTGTTAGGCAACAGAACTCATATTAACAATGATTACTTTAGTCGGTCATTCAGTGCCAATTAAAATAAAAAAAGCACTTCCTTTGTGTTCTCCTTTATATTTGGTCGTCTGGAGTAAACAACAAACATAATAATGATTCCTCATTGAACAAGCTGTTCTCTTTATTATTTTAATTAGATAATTATTACCTGTTAAGGGCTCTTTGCCTCCACCTTACGGCTGGACATCCAAGCGGCCAGGTCAAGCCTGTGTCGAGTGGAAATGTTCTATACTGAAACGTCTATGGTTGAACCAGTCCAGGAGTTGTTTTCTACTGATAGTCTTAATCTGATTTCAAATGATATAGTTGCTAAAAAGTCACTAATTGAGTTATGAAACCACTCAGTTTATGTTCCATGGTTAATTGGGCTTTATAGATCAACATTATTAACTATATTTTGAAACATGGAAAAAGCAAACAGATAAGTCTTTGTATTCAGTCATCATTTCCTGAGCCTGAAATGATGAGCAGAAAAATAATTTGTCTCATAATATGAAAGGCATACACAGTGGAATAGCGACCAGTACACAATGACAGGATTCCAGATTTGAATCTTGTTTCGGGCACTTCTGTGTCAAGTTTGCATCTCTCCATATATATATGTGTGTGAAAGCTTAAATTAATTATTTAGTTTGGAAATGACACATTTCATCTCTGATTTGGTACTGCAAATGACTGGGGAGATTTCTAGGGCAGTAGAGAAGCCTGTTTTCATTAAAACCCTACCAGGGATTTCATTTTTTTCACTGAGGATAATTTAAAGACATCACTCTTTCTGTTTACTGATATTAAACAGAAACATGTTCCTAAGTTTGACGTGTTAGGCAACAACACCCCAGAGATGATAGTTTTAAGATAGTGTGTACAGATACTTTGGCTGATATAGTTTTCTTGGGATCACTATGTAACTGATTTAGGCTCATTTTTGGAATAAGGCCTTTAAAAAGAGAGAGTGTTCCTGTATTCTTATTTTCTACTTTCAATAAAATTCCGTGCTTGGAAAACCTTTAAAATCCCTTTGTGTAATCCATGCTGGACAAAAAGTCCCTATGCCTGTCATATTCAGTTCATATCCCAGAGGGCCTGATATTTCTGCCACATGCTTCCTCGGTATAAGATATTAATCCTCATTAGGCTGGAATAAGGCACTCATTGACTGCTCCAAGGTCTTTGAACCTGGGGGATGGCTTTTGTTGTGAGTTGTGAAAAGCGGCCCAGTTCTGTCCAGAGAAAACGGCTGTGCAGAAAAGACGAGAAGAGAACCCCCGAAAGGCGCCGTTTCCACCACCAAGGACATCTGATCTTCTCCATCCTGCTGTTCTTATGCTCTTTACCTGTGTGGTCATCAATCATGTTGGATGTTCTGTGTAGTGGAGACATCATACAAGGAAGTGAAAACATTACAGTCAAACAATCATGTTTGTGCATACGTGAATTTAAATCTACTGCAATGAAATATTCAATATAACCTTTAAATTGTCTCGTTTTTATCATCTGGTGATTGTAGATCATAAAATGTTCAAATAGAAAACATTTTTATCGTGTATATATTTGTCATTTGGTTTACACCAGACTTCCCTTTAACTAACCGTCCCTGCCTTCAATTTCATTTTGTGATATAATGACAAAAATGTTTTCATTTCTTCTGTATCTTGCTGTTTGTATTCTTAGAGAGAGACATGAACATTTACTATACATTTTTGATAAAACTAATATTAATTCAGAGAAAAAGCACTCTGTTCCTTCTATACAAAAGCTCAGGTTTCATCATTGTTAACATGGGAGTGTTAAAAACATACAGATTGACTAGCCTACCATCGTGTACCGTTATGACAATGTTTCTCACTGTCCCCCAGAATAAAAAAATGTATATGATTTTCTTAATCAAATGTGACAGTACAACTAGTGAAGGGTTATTAGAAACAAATAACCAATTTCCCAAACAAGGTTATATGGATATATGGGGTGAAAAAAATGATGGCGAGGATTTATTTCTGGCCAACCAATGACTGATATGCATGACTTACTTTTGTAATTGTCTTGGTGCACTGGACCCAAAGATGGACATAGCAATCTTTTCACTCAAGTAATTTAGTATCTGCTTAAAAACTTTTTCTGAAGTGAATTATCACTTTGTGCTGTGGCGTGGCAATTCTGCGGCCTCTGGGGAGGAACATCCAAGTCTCTTCACCTCTCATGGAAGTCACCAAACAGTACATACGTAACTTTTCCGGCGTGTGGTAGATGGGCGACCCACTAAGCAGACTAACTGTCCTGTAAATAGAAGGTCACTCTGACCCCCCTGGGGAAATAGGCACTTCATCAGGTGTAGCACGTGTCTCTGAGGGACCGCTGAATGAACAAATTCCTCATTATATGCCGCAGCGATGGCATTGAAAGCCCTCTAAAATGCTTCATGGCTGCCGTTAACAATATAATGGCGGTTCATTTTACTCCCATTAAAGGCAGTGCGCTGCATTAGCGTGGCCTTAATTGCGGGCCGGTTATTTGTGCATTTCAAGCCACTCAAAGTATATCTGCACTGTAAAATTCCAGCCCTTTCAAAAATGGAGATGCTGGGAACACCCAACCGTAGTCCTTTGCCTTTGCTGACCCTGAGTTATGATGGTAAGCTCACATCGATAAAGCATCCTATGATGTCTTCTCACAGAGGATGACTCCTCTGGAGGGGGGGGGGCCTCCATCAACAGGTGCTGGCTGTCCATTGTTTTTATACTTATTGAATTCGGTAAATCTAGATTTGACAGTAAAAGTGATGTCCCCAGTAATCAAGCTGGAATGGAACAGAACAGACAGGAGCAGCTGAAATGATGGCATTCAAGTTGATCATTACTGAGGAAATAACAGTTTGTGGTGCCTCGAGAGATTCAACAAAGATTTTAGCTGGTTGGAAGTAACAGAAAGCAGCTCGGTGTATTCCACAGGGAGACTGCCTTTTCATTTCAATTCTTTGTAACTGTTTGCCATCATTTTGAGTACACAGCCTCTTATCAAAAAAGATGAATGTTTCTATTATTTCTTCTTCTACAGGTAATGGTCTGAATTGTAACATTAATATTTAATCTCAGAGTCCTTATACTGCAGAATGCTATTAAAATGTCCACCGGCAATTTTTTCTGACCATCAATTACGTTAGTTCAGCAGTCATGCTCTAATTAAGCTATAAGTCAGGTCAGTTTTCCTGGTGCTTTTCTAATCATTTTTAACTCTATCCTCAACTGAATGTAAATATTTTTAGTTTCCTTCCCCAACACGTTGGGAACAGTCATGTTTACCATTATTATTTTTCGCGCTTTAACCATGTAAATGTTCTTCCTGTCGTAATAATCCAGATTTAAACGCAATTAGCCCTTGCATCTAAAATATACATGGCATGGTCTTTTTCCCAGGATTTTCTTTATGATTTCAATATGATGTCAATGTCACCTTCTACATAAATAATGCCACTGCAAGTAAGTGTTGTCAAATATATGTTCACCATTATTATTTTTAGCGCTTTAACCATGTAGCTTGAGTAGACTTCAGAAAGAGCCACACATAAAAATAAAAAGGTCTATGTTAACATATGGGGTGTAACATGATCAAAAAAAACAAAACATTAACAATAACCATTGAGACATTTACAAAAACACAAAAGAAACAAACGAAAAAACATTCTGTCCATGACTGTAACCATTTGATAATCACTGAAAAATCACTGTGTTTTCCTTTGTTGTCACCAGTCAAATCCACATCACTGGATGAGAAATATATCAAAATAGGGCTAAATATTTGTACACTCACCTGAAAACATCCATAATTCAGTCAGAAATAAGGTGTATTTAGTCACAGATTCAAATGAACATTTTGAGATGACTTTAAATCAGAATATTGTCAATCATCAAAATACCATTTTTTCCTATTAATACTGAACCATTCTGTTATGTATATCCCATCAACAGCAGGAACGAACAGGATTTGGCTGTTCAGAATCAAAGAACTGTGTCCCTGACATGAGCACCACAATGAAACACACGTGTCCTGGGGGAGAAAACTCAGGAGACTACGGCCGAAGACCAGAAACCAGGAACAGAAAACAAACTGATATAACAGAAGCAAGAGAAACAACCAAGAAAGAAACTCAAATTAAATCACAAGACAAATCACAGATGATAAGAATAACCAAAACCACTGGGAAAACTCTCCAATAGCAAAACAACACAAAAGAAAAAGCCACAAAAGTCCATAGCTCGTGACACAGGCAGAAGCCCGGCGTTTTAACTGGCTTATGAGTTCACTTCAGAGGAGTAGGTCTTCCCTGAATTCACCTCACCTCATTTAATCACAACAGTGTGAGCCTTATTTTGATACTTGTTCGGCATAGATTGCCATTAAATGCAAGTTTTCCAGGACAAGGGCAACACTCACACATGTGTCATAGTGAAGCCCGTATTCAATTCAATTCAATTCAATTCAATTCAATTCAATTCGATGTTATTTCTATAGCGCCACATCCCAACAACAGTTGTCTCACAGCTTTCCAAACAGAGCAGGTCAGACCTACTCTGAAGTTAATTACAGAAACCCAACAATTCCCACCATGAGCAAGCACTAGGCGACACAGGCAAGGAAAAACTTCCTTTAACAGGCAGAAACCTGGAGCAGAACCATGGCTCAGGGTGTTTGAGGAGGAGCTGGCTCTTTATGGTAGAGGTTCCCGGCCAATGAGAGCCGGTGGTGTTTAGTGTCCGTACCATACGGGGCAGGCCAGGCTTGAGAGGATAATTAGAGCTCAGAGAGCCCATTTCCCAGTGTGGGAGCTCCACCATTCTGAGCTCAGGGCTGCATTACTTTAACTGAATACATTACACATTTGTATTTCCTCTGCTTTGTTCTCGGGCTTTCAACAAAGGAACACATGAGCAGGACTTCATCACCAACAGCACAGTGCTCATCACATCTTCTCATGGACATCAGCACACGCACGAGCTGTTCATCATCCAACACATTTGGTTTTAAACATTATTAGTTCACGTTTAAATCTTCATTGGATTGACAAGTCTATGTCCAAAGACTAGCTCATCTGGGCAACACTCCAGTGACTGTTGGATGGACCTGTGAGCAGCAAAGAGGATGAAAGTTATTCCTTCATCCGGTGTTTTCCACACTCGAGACGTTAATGTTTCGGCACTCCAGAGCCCTTTACTGCTCAGCACGATGTTCTCTGGAGACCGCATCACTATATTCAACTCCTGCACAACTTATTTGAAGAGTTTGAATGAAAGTTAGTGTGCAGGTCAGCTTTGACTCTGGAGGAAAACTGAAGGTGGAAAATAATTTGTTTAGAGCTTGTAAAATTGAAGTAGATGTTATTCTGCACAGAAAACCAGATTTGGGATAGTCTGTAGGCATCAGGAACGATCGCATGTGTTAAGACACTGGAAAGCTTCTTTTATGTATCCAAAGTCTTCCTAGTTTAAATTTCTATCTTTTTTCCTTTTGTGTCCCGCTGTATCTACCTAAATTGTGTCTTTTTAGGGGCCTCAAGTTGGCCAAAACTGGACAACAAACAAAGACCTAAAAAGCATTTTCAAAACAGAAGAGGAGAGAACAGGTTTTACTTAGCATCCCAGTGACTGAAGGCCAAAACGCTGATTCAGGAGCAGCAAGTCATGGAACAGTGGACCCCATCTTTACCTGTCCAGATCTACTGAAAGGATCAGTTTAGTTAGACTTTTTGTCTTTAGGAGTGGAGGATGGACAGATGGAGTGAGGCTTCACCAGCTGTAACATGGGTTACCTCTGGGGAGTGATGAAAAGAATGAGTTTGAAGATACAAACAGCGGAGATCTTCTCTAGAAGAACCTTCTTCATACAAAGGAATCTTCTGAGGTGGTTCAGGCATCTGTTTAGAATTCCTCCTGGGGTCCTCCCTTTGCAAGTTTTTCCAGAAATGTCCAACTGAGAGAAAACAACTGAGAAAACATCCCTTCGGCCTGAACACACCTCAGGATTCCTGAGAAGGAGCTACAGTGTTATTTGGATGAATCCGGCTTTTTCTTCTAAACCTGTTGCCTCATGGATGGCTGGATGGATATATTTATAACAACAGCTAAATTAATGCAAGTACTTATAGAAAAAGGAAGTCTTGTGACACCTTTTATATTTTATAATATTAAATATAATATTTTATTTTTATTTTATTAATATAAGTAAATTAAGAGTCAATAAAATAAAACAAAGCAGATACAATATGTGAAAATGTATTGCTGTAGGCTCTGCAAATAAATCTGTACATAGAGCTGTTATTAACAGTGTATTACCAGTATGTACTAGTGTAAGGTGCAGTTGTGAAATGTTCAATGCGAGCTGTTGTGAGATGTGATCTTTCTCTAGTGTTTTATGGAGGGAAACAACCCCACAGGGAGCACCTATGTTACTGACACCGTATCAGAAGGTGACACTTAAAGAAAAAAATCAAAACAAATGCGGCTAAATCACATGGAGTCGATGATAGATGTAATTAGGACACACAACTTTATTTGTTCCACTGAGGTTCTTAACCGTCTATAAAGAGTATGCGGTGAAATGCAGCGTGGTGTTGATGAGAAAGCGCCCAGCCGTGTGGTCTGGTTCCAGATCAAAGCCTGCATAGGGATCAGCCTGTGAGTCTGGAGGGCAAACATTTGGGTTGGGCATTAGAGGGAGTTCTGGAGAACTAACATACATTGCGGAGCGTAACCATCACTATCTGCAGTCTCAGCTGGTGTGCAGCAGGAACCAAAGGCCCTCCAGGAACCGCAGCTCCAAACTACTTTTCCTCCCTACCCAGAGTTCCATTCAGCTGCAGTCGTGGCCTACTGCTGACCCCACTCTCTCTCCTCCCCCAGCTCTCACACCGTACTATATGTTCTCTGCTTCCATCCCATCTCTCAGAGTGACTCAAATAAGATGGATCATTTTTTTCTTGCCAAAAAAATGACTAAATAGCTACACATGAGGGATTCACCTTCACTTGTGTGGGTGGAGATGGGAATAAACGGAGAGGAACGTAAACCCTGTTTTTCCCTGATTACAGCTGCTGTGTTTAATTCTTACACATCAAACACAGTGTGTGATGTCAATTCATGTCAAAATAATTTTGCAATAACACCAAAACACAGCAAATAGTGAAAAGTAAAGTTAAAATTGAAATGAAGTTTCCAGCATTTGATTGTAGCTAATATATCAACACGTAAATATTCTCTCCTATAGATAAATGCACTATTCCACAAAAAGCAAATAAATAACAGCAATTATATGCATCGATACTATGAAGCTGTAATAAATTAAATCAAAATGTAACCCAAATTCGCAATGAGGTATATGCTGTTCCTTGTAGTGTGGCCAAGTTGGTTAAAGCCCAGAGAATCCTGGAAATCACCTTTAACTGATCCCATTAGAAGCTTCTGACATTTGAAAATGAACATTTATATGCAGGAGCAGCTGGGCTGCAACTTAAGGAAAAGCAGAGCCATTTAGTTTCATTCAACCAAGTTAGAAGTACTGATTTCCCTTTAATTTCTTATATTATGAACTGTATAATCAATATGTAAATATGTGTCTATATGTGCGTTATGGATTCAATATTTCCAAAATGGCATTTCATGGTTCCATAATACCTTGAAAAATATATTTATAGCAAGGAAAAAAAGTGGTAATATTTTTTATTCAAAGACAAGAGAAAAATGTTGGTTGCTAATTAACATAAATACTAAGTATTTTTGTTGTTTATAGACTTGGTAATTATGTATGTTACTGCCTGGCCAGTATAAATATCTATTGATTTACCATAAGAACTGAGAGAGCACAGTCCACCAATTATGACTTAGTGGCCAAAACATTTATTAGGGTGTAGAAGAGAGCAGAACAAGATGTTCACCTACTGGCTTTCATCCAGAAAACCTTGAGTTCAAGATCCAAACCTAATTCAAGACATAAGAAGTCCTTTACTTTCATCTTTTCTCTCACTAATTACTCTTCAATTTCCCTTCCCCTTTATCTTCTCAATTAGAAATTGTCCAGATTAAAATGTAAGAATAAGGGGTTACAGTTTGAACCATATTCAGGGAAAAAATATATATTTTATATTATATTTAGATTTTTACAGAACACTGCTAATGTATGCAGAATCAGGTCTTCTTTGGTTAGGCCCCTGTGAAAATGTAGTGGGGTAAAACATTAATAAGATAATATTCCGTATCTCGAATACAAAATGGTGTTTTGTACTTGTGCCATTTAATAAAAGTGATGCTGATCATTAAATTTTTTACAGCTTTTCATCACCAATTACCAGAAGAACATGACCTAAGATACAAAAGTAAGGACTCATACTCATTTTAAACCATTGAGCAAACCAGATATCATGTCTCAAACACGAATCTGCCTTTCAGTCATTTGTAACGCTTTGGCTCTGTAATTTCATTGTGTTCTTCATGTCCTTGCTTGGTTTGTCACACACTGACAATTAGTGACAATTACAGCACTCCGGTCTAATTAGGCTGTCAGAAAGCATGTATTCAAATGATGCGGCATACATCTCCTGCTAAATGACAGGTTGTTATGTGATTTTCCAGTGGTTCGACACGGTGTGTGAAGGGGCAGACTGGATGCTGGATCGGCCTTTTCATAGTGTGTATTTGTGCATGTGTGTGTGTAACTTTCTTCTGAAGACAAGGACTCAGCACTGACTACAGAAGTGACCAGGTCTGTTGAAAATAAGGCGAAACTATTATGCAATCAGCCTCAGTCAGCTCCAAATGAAAATGCACACAAAAACAAAACACACATGCTTTAGTATTTTTTCCACAATGGTTTAGGATTATCATCATTATCATGATTAGCTCACATCATTATAACGTCCTGCAAATTTGCCCCACCGATACTGTGTTTCTATTAGACATTACCAGGATGTTTTTGTTGGCTTTTATCTCACTGGAAGGATTAGTCTATGTTTGTGGGATTTGATCTGTCCAAAAAAAAAAAAAACTTTCTTTAAAACATCTGTTTTATGTATGTAGAAAAAAAAAGAAAAAAAATATACATATATATATATACATTATCCTCTGACATAATGTTGTACGAAGATTGCTGTTGTGAATAGCAAAAAATGGAATATGATCAATTAGTGGATGTAATCTAGTGTGCAGTTTGATGGGAAAGTGGAAACATTACTGTGTAGATTAATGCCCCCAGCGTGAAAGGCACAAATGTTCCACATCAAGATGCTAAACTAAATCAGTTTGGAGATTATGTGGCACTGCATCCAGATGTTATTATTCACTCATGCATTCCAATAGTGATGGAATCTAGCTGGCATTTAGTTTTGTCATATTCTTTGGATTTATGCTCAATTGTACGGTGCACATGTTAGCCCAATTCTTTTGTTGGAAACCTGAGAATAATCCAGAGAAATGATCACAGAAACGTGTACTCTACTCTGACTAAAGTGATGCAGGCTTCTCTGTTATTGTAGAGAATGCAAAGAAAATCTCTGTCTGGCCAAACCTGTTGACTTACTATTTGCTCTGTGCTGAAACGAATGGAAAGGGATGATATTTTCTCTACTTGTGCGAGATAAAATTGCCATGCATGCTTCTGCTCTTTCTGGGGGCAATTAAACTGAAAATGTCTCATTAAATTCTGCTGAGTTCATGCAGGGATCAGTTGGATTATAGAGTGTATCATCATACTAAAAGACTGCCCCATCATGATGTTAAAAACCGAAGCCATTGTTCTTCTTAAAATCATATTAAAAATCAAACATAAGGTATTCAATTATAAAGTTATGTTAATACACTCTTCATATTTTTGTATGGAAGAGTAAAAAACAATATTTTGCAATTAAATAGAAAAATAAAATGTGAAATATTTTATATGAATATCTAATATATAAATAGCATTATTATTATAGAATAGATAAAAACATCCAGACATATATTGGAGGCTTTAAGTCTAATTGAGAGAAGCCCCGTGTGAAAAAGTCATGAGAGGCTTGCTATTTAACAAGCAAATACACTGTAGACATGGGATATGAGTTTTCTCAGATAAACTGATTGACACAGGTAGAGAGCAGCTTTATGGTCAAACATTAGGCAATCAAGAGGGACTGCACTCAGTCTGGGAAACTGAAGAGGCTCTGTAAAACACAGTACAATATTTGATGTGCTAATATTGTTTTCAGTGATCATCTTTTCCCACTAGGAGCACATAAGTGGGCAAACAAATATGAATAATGTGTACAATATAAACACTTTGGAGAGCCCTCGTGAGGCTCCGGCAGCAGATTATGCACGTTCACGCTGCCACTCAGCCGCTTTAGACGGATTTAACTGACCTTTGTGAGGACGGCACTCAAGACACATTAAACAAATTCTGACAAAGATCCATTGGTACTTCACTGGTAAACAGATACGTTTTTAAAGCTTTCTTTACCAGACAAATGGACAATTTGACACATTTGGCGATATCTAGCTGCAGTGGCTCATTTTAACTCTACCAATTAGGAGCCAAACATTTGGATACACTGTTCAAGACAATTTGAATATGTCGACAATTTCTGACTGGAAGTACAGGTGTTGTGTGTTCTGCTGATATCTAACCAGCAACACTGGTTCAGTATAGTTGAAATATTGTATTTAGTGAATGAACTGAATGAAACAAACTTCATAAAC
>CAJRST010018890.1:1460443-1475990 GCA_907169785.1 Menidia menidia | reverse complement strand
ATACCCTTTATCACAAGTTTCTACTCTTTATGTGTCAGACATCATCCCCAGTTTACCCTGCAGAGCATCCTGTTTTTGAATCAACTTGCAAAAAGTCTGTGCAAGTGTTGATGGCCATCAGTTGCCTTCAGCTTCCGTTTTTCCAGATAAACCAGGTATCCTCCAACTCCAAACAGCACAGACCCAGTTATCATGAATCCAAATATGTATAGGTATTCAAGCTACTTCAACAGAGAGGCAGAAAACCCTCCAACTCTATCAGGGACCCATCATAAAACCCGCAGGGCCAGTTCCAACTGGACGAGATCCAGCCCCTGCACCTCGTCTCTGGGTATAAAAGATCTCATCAATGAGAGGCCAGCTGAACCAATCCATGGTTAATTTCTAGGAACTAGGAGGAGAAATGCAGAGAGAGGCTCTGAGATGTTTCAGGCCAAAGATAGCAGGCAGGCAAAGAGGGAGCAGATAGAAGCACATCTGCACTCGCTGAGAGCCGTAAGAAGAATTGTGCGAATATGCAACCCAAACCAGTGGATAAATCCGTGGGGGAGGGTTTTGCAATGCCAGATTCCATAACCCAGTCTCCATCTCCTGGTTCATACATTCTTCCTGGTGGTTGGATTGAGGATAGTAGCCAGAGGTGAGGCTGACTGTGGCCCCAAGAAGAGAGAAAAAATACTGAAAACAAATTGAGGACCCTGATCCCTCACAACCTCCTGAGGAAGACCAGGTGTGGAGCAGACACTTTCCCTGAGCATAAACAAGATAAACAAGAAGTGCAATATGCAAAACTACAAAATGTCAGCATTGTGTGCTGTGGAGGTATGTTGCCTTCCTTCCTACACATCCGTGAAATGTATAGTTTCTTACAAGAGGTAAATCCGGTGAGTGATTACTGTAATTATTGTTTATTTTTCTGAGATGGACTGTCTTGATTCCCAACTCAAGACTACAATGTAGCCACTACAGCAAAACTGTATATGTCTTGTATCTGAACATAAAGCTTGAATTGCAATGCAAAAAGTGCACCAAGAGCATGTATGGATGCTTTCAATTGTTAGATATCATATATTTCATATCAATCTCAGTAATATGTGGGTGTTTGTTAAGTAAATGGTTGAAAAGCAATGATAAACTTCTGGCCTGAGTTAATTTTTGGACCAAATTTTGCTTATTCATATGTCACAAAAGAAGGAGAAAATTGCTTATATACAACCAAAACCAGATCCTAAGCAACAGCATTCTCCTTCAGCAGCCATACTTCCCAAGAGAACTAGTCAAAATGATAATCATCAGAACATCATAGATCTGAGATGCTGCTATTAAATTATAGCCGACGGCTATAATTTTATCAGCTTTGCTTGGACAGCGTAGGGGAACGGCAAATATTGATTTATGAAACACAAGCATATCCACTTTCTCAGCTGAATTGACAAACTACTGCAGATAGTTGTTCCGTTTTTATTAGTCTGCCTGAGAGATGTTAATAAGGTAAATATTTCATGAGAGGTTCTCATCAACATAAGCCTGGACTCATGGTCTGCTAACCAGTGGTGGGAAGTAACGAAGTACAAGTACTTCGTTACTGTACTTAAGTACAATTTCCGTGTATCTGTACTTTACTTAAGTAGATTTAATAATGGATACTTTCTACTTTTACTCCACTACATTTAACAGTAAGTATCTGTACTTTCTACTTCACTACATTTCTACACAGCGTTTCGTTACTCGTTACATCCAAGACGCATTTCGGTTTTTTGATTTATTCGTTAGTTTGAAAGTATCCAATGGCGAGAGCAGAATCAGTCCGCTGAACCAATCCAAAGCGGGAAATAACCATTAGGCCCTCCCTCAAGAAGAGCAGCACAGTACCAGCACCTGCATAAAATATCTAAATCTAAACTGTCACAGGGGGTAAACACAATAAAAACATGCTTTATCTGCAGCATTGCTCATTAAAATGGTACATTACTGATTTATTCAAACTAAATACGATAGGTACACTTAATAACATTATATAAACCGTTAGGTATTATGGTTGGCAAGTACTTTTACTTTTAATACTTAAGTAGTTTTAAAAGCTTGTACTTTCTTACTTTTACTTAAGTAAAATGATAATGTGGTACTTTGACTTTTACTTGAGTACATTTTTGTCTGTGTATTTGTACTTTTACTTAAGTACATTGTATGAGTACTTTCTCCACCACTGCTGCTCCACCATGTCCTCACCTTTGATGCCTCTTAAATTTGAGCTCTGGAACAAGCTGAGAAGCAATTTCCTGAGAAGCTCTCATAGCTTGGACCAGGAATAAAGCAATGTTAGGGGAAGGGTTTCTCCAGAACTGACCTTCAGTCCGGCCATCCCTGCCCCCCCCCAGCACACATCAGATTTATGAGGCTGCTTCGTATTCATGACGCGCAGCAATTCTCAGCACATAAATAAGGCATTCCCATAAAACGCAGCAATAATAACTGACTTCCGTTTTGACCAAACCTCCACCTGTGTGACCTCTGTAAATAGTTCAGCTTGTCTGTGAATAAACAGGAGCACGCCCCCCCCAGCCCAGGCCTTCCAGTCTGTTCTCATTTTACAGACAATGAAACTAAAAAGGTGTAGAGACTTTCATTTAATAACAATTATTATCATTATTTCCTGTTTATACAACAATATTTTACCAATTTATGTGTAGGGTGATTGGCAAAGATGTTGAATTCACACAGAAATGGTTTTCTACAGATCTAATAATCTGTTCTATTACTTACATAATAACCTGATTTTACATGTGTTAATTTTTGTTCATTCAGTTCCATTTTAGTGCTTAATCATAACAAATGTCATCGCTTACCACCTCAAAGATGTAATAAAATCCAGTTTATTTAATTTAAGTAGTAGTTCATCCATCTATTTTCTGAACCGCTTATTCCTAAAAATGGGGTTGCGGGGGGGCTGGAGGCTGCAGCCTATCCCAGTGGTCAATGGGGAGAGGCGGGGTCACTCTGGACGGTCTCCAGTCCATCGCAGGGCCACACAGAGACACACAAGGACCAGGCACCGGGCCGCCCAGAATTCATACAAAGAGAATAAAAAAAAGGTTTCGTACACATAAAACCAATTGATTTCTCTGAATATTGAGGCTTCTGTAGAAATAGTAAACTCCCCCTCAGGACCCTTTCTGTCTATTAAAGATATTCAACATTTGTCTTTTTCTTTAATTAAATGTTTTTTATGTGTTTTTTTTATCTCATATATTTTACTATAGGGTTTTTTCTTAGCATTTTATTGAAGACTATTTTCTTATTTTGCATACAGTATTTATCTTGTAGACTGTGAGACACCTGCAGAATAAAAGACACTGTGTCTGAAGTGTGAGTTCATGCACAATGCACTGATTCAAATGGGCAATTTAGAATCTCCAGTTTAATTAACATGCAAATTTTGGACTGTGGGAGGGACCTGGAGTACCTGGAAAGAACGTAAATACATTTGGAGAAAACATGCGAACTCCGCACAGATGGGGATTTGAACCAGCAAACTTCTTGTTGTGAGCACACAACTGTGCAGCACTATCAGAGACACACATCTAAAGTTCTGTAAGATGTGGAGAAGGTGATCTTCGGCCCTGTTTTGTGTTCACTTTTAAAACCTGGAGTGTGTCAATTTATTGATGCCTATTTTCACCTGAAAAAAGTCTGAAATGCCTCCAGGTGCTGCAGAGATGAGGCACAGATTATGAAAAGCACCAGCTGTGAAAGAAGAGATTTCCCAATAAAAACCTTTTTTTATTGCAAAAGGCAGAATTTGCTACAGATTAACTGGCAATCCACATCCTTCTTAAAGTTATGGAGGAGCTCAAAGACATCCTGCTGTATTTGAAAGGAAGTTTTAAAATACTTATCTGGCAACCCATTATGTTCTGTCACTTCTTTTATTCCTAATTAGTTAGTTGGATTGATTTTAACCCTTTAAATACTTGTCCAAGACAGAATAAGAAGAAATATCCTAGTCTTTATTTGACCATTTAAAATGATATAAACAGAAAAAAACAGAAATGATTTTTTAATAGTCATCATTTATTACTGTGCAATAAGTCAAAAGTATTGTGTGTAGTCTTCTGCCCATTGTTATCAGGTATATCTGATTGTGTACAAAGGTTTTAAGGAAAGTTTTAAATGATGCAAAAGGTCTCAGATGCCAAATATTTCAGAAACCAGATGCATCAAATATGATACATACACATATGTTAATTTCATATAGTATACTATAATCATCCAAGATTTCCCTTGTAATTTTAATTCCACAAATGCAGCTACAAGCTAATTTCAGTGATGATCACAAAGTTAAAAACACAAGCAAACCTCGGAGTCAGACTTTGTACATTCAACACCTTTCTCGATATCTTCTTGAAATGAAAGCAAAATCAAATAAAAAGTATCCCTCACTGACAGTATGCTGGAAACTAAAACCCATAAACACAATTAAAAAATAATACAAATAGAATAGAATACGATAAAAGATATTAAAGTTGAATTATATTCAGTTAAATTCATTTAAACTATGCTAATATGTGGTCTGTGTATTATACTTAATTTATCAATCCTTACAAATGTGTGTTAAATAAGTCATTAAGACTGGATTGAACATAAATAAGCTAATAAAACAGCTAATTAAGCCTCATCAAATAGAAAATGGAGGTGTTACGTTTTTCTACAACAACATCAGCGCTCCACCTGCCCGGTCCTCAGGGATTCTGCTCCACAGGCAGGGGCCGTAAAAACTAAAATATGCTTCTCCATATGTTTTGGTCCCCACTTTGGTCCAAATGAGAGAGCAGCACCTGATAATCAGAGGGCTCTGGGAGACCACCAGCAAATAAAAATAGCTTCGAGATTATTTTTTCAGATGGGTTCAAAGCCAATGATCTCAGGTTTACAGACTTTTTCTCCGTTCACTTCTGGACTGATGACCAAAAATTCCGTTTTGTCCTGGTTGAGCTGTATAAAGGATTTAAATAGAGCTGAAAAGGTGTTTTTTTGGCTGAGAGTAATCAGGACTCACGGTGATAAGAAGCTGTGTGTCATCGGCATAACTGTGGATGGAGGTTTATGATGTCTCCTGAAGGTATCCAGAGATGTTCAGTAACGAAGTAGAACTACTTAAGTACTGTACTTAAGTACCAAAATGCAGTATCTGTATTTTATTGAAGTAGATATTTTTTCCCCTACTTTCACTTTTACTCCACTACATATTTTTGATTATTTCAATACTTTTACTCTGATCGATTTTTTACCGGGCTGAATCGTTGCTCGTTACTTATTTCTACTTTTACTCAAGTACATTTTTTTACATAGCACTTGTACTACTCCAGTACTTTATACATCTCTGAAGGTATCACCAAACAGCAGCCGGTGATTATCAAAGAGAACTGGACAAAGCCTTGAGGAACACCATACATCCGTTTGCATCTTTTTGAAGCTAATCAAACTTTCTCAGTGACCCAGTTTGACAACAGTACCGTATGGGTCAGTTTGCTGTTTAAAAGTAATGCATTGTCCACAGTGTCCAGTCAGGGTTGATACGTAAAAGAGGTGGAATTCTAAAATGACATTTCGCACAGGCCTGCCTTGAAACCATGCTCCGTGACCCTTGACCTTAACAAGACCCCCCCCTAGCCTCTGTCAGCAGGAGCTGCTTTGATTTATGCAGCTTGAAAAATAATGCGAAGCCTCGGAGGACGGAGTTGAAACACGGCCGCTGATAGCTGTAACAGATATCCCCAGGTAAGTTTATTAAGATCTCAGAGAAGCCGTTAATGTTGTTGTGCGCTTGTAGCCCATGCATGTTAAGTGGGACAGACTTCCAGAGACAGGAAGCTGCATTGTAACTGGACATTTTTCAACTGGATGGTAGAGTCGGCGTGTCTGTGCGAGTTAAAGCCTGACAGATGAAGACGGGGAAAACAGAGTTACATCCACAGCATTCTTCGTCTGCCCGGGGCTGTTGTTGCTTGTTAATATGTCAAATTCTTCAGCGTTCTTCAGAGTGTCTACAACTCTTCCTCCGGTTTCCTGCACAGGAACATCCCCCCGCACCAATCTGCTCGTGGCTGAGGTAGCTGGGATTGTTGTGAAAAGTTCAAGATGTATTTTATCTGTAACAGCATGTACAGGAGGGCTTGTGCTACTAAGTACCACAACACATGCCAGTCTCTCACACTCCTTAGAAGTAGAATATTAAACTCTATCTAGTATTTAGATGAGTTGTTTAAACAAGTAAACAACTAAAAGCGGATGAGATCTTTTAACTATCTCATTTATCATTAAACTACTTGAAAAAGTTTTTAGCTATTGAATAAATAACGTGCTGACCTTGATTTATGTTCCATCCCGATTGTTGCAGCCAAACTGAATCTAATTGATTTTCTGAGTTTTAATTACGCATAAATAGATTTAGCTGAAAATCCTGGAAATAAAATGTTTATTCCAATTGTGCCTCCATCACTGGAGCACAGACTGATCATTTTCCTCATGAAAAAATGCACTTTTCTTCTGGTTAAGCTGTTGCATCTACACACATTACACATCACTCAGAAGAAATTGGAAGAGACAGTTTATATATACATATATAAATGATGAGAATGTAAAATGAAGTTGTTTTTGTTTGTTTTATTTAGTCTCTCAGTGCACATCGGTGCCACAGTTCTGACTGTCGGTCAGGTCTTATGTGTTTTATTTATTCTAAGGAATGTTACATTTTGTTTGAAATCCTGAAATACACATGCTTCTGTCATTTAGGCTTTAATTCAGTCTTTGCCAGATCATGTGAGAAATCTATTTTAGACACAGAATTGGTCATTGTACAAATTTGTACATGCAGCATAGCAATGAGCTAGGTAGCATTGGATAGCAGTGAGGGGCTAATTACTTTAACAGATCTTAAGGAAAACGGTGGCCCTGTAACTCTGACAGTATTTCAAAGATTTCATCTCAAAATATCTCATCACGAGATCACGGCGCTTGTTTGCCGAGGAAAACATGCTTTCAAAGATTTCTCCAAACCATGCAAAATTAATGAATAGCCAGCAGAGATAACAACGCTACATTTTTAATGCACCTTGTCCCCAGCAGGTCCACTGCAGCATTCTTTGGAGACATTGATTAGCGAGAGATAGAGTGACAGATGACACCCCTGGGGAGTGTGGGAAAAAAAGAATGAGTTCTGTCGGGGCTGCTGTCCACTGAACACACTCATCAATATGTCATTAAACAATGACAGTGCCTCAGGGTGTTTAATGAAGTGTTTGCAATGTGATTTGGATCTAAATAGCTATGGTATTAAGGAGTAATGGGTGCTGTATACTAAGCAGCTACCTATATGAAAACCCTCCAATGTCTGATTGAGAATGCAAATTGATTCAGGAAAAAGCACTGACTAGGAAAAGCTGAGAGCTCTCCGATGACAAAAATAAGATATTCTGCAAATCTGTTTAACCTTAAATAGCCTACAAACATACTTCATTTTTCCCCAGGAAACAGGTAGTCAGTGCGCACGCTGGAAATAGAATTTATAAGCAAAGCAGTCGTCATTTGCTGCTCACACCGCTGGACTCTGCATAAAGAATAATACATCACACATGCAGGTATTCTATTGAATGAGGAATTTACCAATATAACTTTTGTGATATGGAAGTATAAATATTTATGTTTTATAGTAAAAGTTGAATACTGTTCTGTGCATACAGTAGGAGAAAAGAGATTAAACCCAAATAATAATAATAATAATAATAATAATAATAATAATAATAATAATAATAATAATAATAATAATAATAATAATAATAAGATGTTTCTTCTGATATGAGACGGCCTGACTGAAGCTCTATCTGAGGATTTGATGTTTGGTTCATCTCTTGTTTCATAGTTTTGTCAGTTAGTCAGGAATTGTTGAATCAATTTGCTGAAATTAAGCAAAAATGGTTAAAAATAAGAGAGATAAGCTCTGATTAAACAATCAGAAACATTCATTATGTTTCTGGATGACTAAAGGTGAGGCGCCTTTAGGCCTGACAGGCGTCCTAAACAGACTCCTACAGAAACCCACTCTAAGCTGTCCCCAGAATGACTCGTGCGTGTGTGTGTGTGTGTGTGTGTGTGTGTGTGTGTGTGTGTGTGTGTGCTTTTCTCTCTGTGTGGCCCTGCACTGGCCTGTTGTCAGCTGGGATAGGCCTCAGCCCCCCCCCACAAGGGATGAATGGATGTAATGGACCTATTTCCCACCATTCAACCGGACTATGTACTGCTTCCAGTATCATTAGATGGAATGGGATCCTTTTGGATCTGATCAGAGAGATTCAAGGCAAACACTTTTTTTTTAAGCTGTTTTTGCATTGACATCAGTTTTAATTTTGTCAAAACCGGAGGTAAATGATATGTACAATGTACAAAAATGCATTAAATCATGTAAAATCTTATCGTACAGCAGGTGAGTAGACTGTCGTATGGAAAACCCAGCTCTGACTTCTGCTTGAGCTGGGAAGACCACATGACACTTTGTAAAGTCTTATTAGGGGTTGAGAAGAGCCAAAACTGTGAATTTAAATAGCTCCTTCAAGAAGAGTTTTAGACAAACTAATTAGGTTTAAAAATGTTTAAAAGTTTTTAGGCAGATTGTGTATGCCACTTAGTCTATGATGAACTAAGGTTTTATTTTTCAAGTTGTTCAGGTTTATTTGGGGAGAGGTTGACAGTGTAATTAGCCACTTCTGTCTGCTCCACAAATCATTACTAAAACATCCATGAAAAGAAAAAAAAATAAGAGAATGAGCTGTTTTTGTACTGAAACTGAACTGGAATGATCATGTGATGGTAATGTGTTAAAATCCATCCCGTTCAAATGGTTTCTGTGGAAAAACACCATGCTTGCTTTCACTCCAATTCACACAGTTGTGCAGGGATCTCGCATTCCGCCAAGATACACAAAGGCAAACACCAAGTAAGCAGATTGTGAAGCTGGCAATACATTTTCCCGAGAAAACTGGGATTGTTATCACTCGCAACACAAGTTTACATTTCTGCCAACTTTCTCATATCTGTCAGCAAACACCAACAAGCTGCTCATCTTTCATTCTCCAACAGATCCGTGTGTGGTTTAATGGTCTTTAATTCTCTTACAGACATATTTGGGAAGATAATGCTCTGGCTGATGCATCTCTGAATGGTTAGACTCACAAAAGTAATGTAACTTAGAGATAATCTGTACTGTTTGAGTGTTTTTACATTGTGAGAATCTAATGGTGGGAATATAGATGGTTACCGGTGACCTGGTCTCATATTAAACACATATTAAGCATGTTTTCATGGGACACTATACATCATACAGGCTCTGTTGTAACTGGGAAGATGAACAGGAATGAGTTTTGTTTCACCGCCAGCCGTATTTCATTTCCAAAAACTATTTTCATTTTACAACCATTTCATTGTGTAATCATATGATAATTGCTAAACACACAATATATTGAATGACCTATGACGTATTACACATTGGGAAACAACTGTTGCCCGGCGGAATAAAATGAAAGCAGTAAATTAGTTGGGGCTAAATGAGTTTAAGCCTGTGTGACTCTGCTGAACAGAGACTGGATTACTGTCATCCATCATTTTCAGAGTTTCTTCATTTAAACCACAGGATCCTTTTGTTTTGCTCCAAAAAAGTTGTTAAATTGTTTGTTTGTTAAGTTGTTTAATTCCATCCATCCATCCATCCATCATCCATCCCTCCATCCATCTATTTAATATCAGTTGTGTCTTTACATAATTAAGTCACAGCCTCATTGGTACTTTCATTTATTCTACTGACGTACATTTTCACAGGTTAAAAATGAATCACAAAGACAATCTATACATTTGTTTCTTCAACTTTTTGATGACTTATTGTTGATAGCAGAGATTATATATAGTTATACCAAACTATAAAGATTAAGATTAAACATTAGTCTTTTCTCACAAAAGAAAAAACTGTAGAGGATTTTGTTTTTGTTTTAATGGTTAAACCCTGAAGATAGCTACATCATCTTAATAACATCTACAGCTGAGCCCCAGAAAATAGATTTATATTCAACAAGAATCTGTATACTTTTCTCACCCCATATGCTTCTGTGTGTCAGTGCAGTGAACAGTTTCTAAAATATCTTCATGCCATTCAGCGGAGTACATCTGTTGCTATTCTGTAGTGTTCTCAAGTGCTCAGATTCCTCCTTAAACCCATATTTATGGTTTAAGCCCAGACTGCTTGTCTTTGAATCTGTAATCATCAATAAAACACTTCAAAATCGTTTTTGGAATAAATTAAAGGATATTTGCAGTGAGCCTCAGAAGAGTGGTGGAATTTAAATCGCCCACTTCTTAGCGCTCATAGCTTTTAGCATTTGTTTGAGTTTGTCATGACCAAATGCTAATCAAGCCCGGTATTCACACACATTGTGTCCCTTGACAAATAGCACTGATAACTTTACAAAAGGTCTCATTTGGTAATTTAGTGCATCTGGATGATTAATAAGGAGACAGGGAGAGGAAAAGTGGCCTTCCTTTATTGCATTCCTCACATGCAATGAGTGGATCCAACCATAAGATAACTTCTTCAGAGCAAAACAACTTTTCAGAAGTGCCTTTTTTTGTGAGCTTTACAAGTAAATCAAATGGGAGAGTGTACAGAGTATGGAAGCAGCTCTTAGTGAATGCACCTCAGCTGCTTTTGTTTCCATTAACAACTGTAAGAGCAAAAGTTTTCTGGTTTTGTCCGGGTCACTGGCTCTGAGTGCATTGCTCCTGAATAATACGTATTGTTCAACCACTTTTTTTTTTTTTGCCGGACCGTTCATGCCTGTGTTATTTTTTTCATAAGACTAATGGACTCCTTCATTGCTCCTCCCCTGTCAGTGCTACACTTTGGTTGAGTTTTTCCTGTGTTATTTATAGATGCGTTGTCTCCACTAATGCCCATTGTCTTTTCTGGAAAAGCACGCAAACAGGAAAGCACAAACATCAGCCCTGCTTTTTTAAGCTCTTCCATCCTTCTTCTTAAAACCTCGCTATTCTTGGCTTCGTGGCCAATCACACATGATCCTCAGTGTCATGGCCCTGCTTTTCCATCAGAAACAACCACGTGAAGAAACATGGAAGACTCTCAAACTGACCTCATGGAGCTTTCTGAACAGAAAATCCATCCACATTCTCAGTGTTTTTGATAATAGTTTTTTTAAGCAATTTTCAAGTCTTTACAAACTGCATTAATTCAACTATTCTTTAGCCAGTAATATACCTTTTTAATTTATGACCACTTTTAATTCTTTACCTTGCATGTTCTTACAAAACAACAACACTGCATTACGATTACATATCAGCCATGAAATCTCACTTTTCCGTGAACTTTAAACCACTCATGCCTGTTTTCCACAACTAATCCACTAGAAATACGGATACAGCCCCCTTTCATTTCTTTTGGCTCTCTTCCATCTCATTTTTTTCAAACCATCCTTGAACATCATCTGTCTCTTTTTGCCACCATCTTTCACATGTCTGCTTTGATATCTCCCAGAACTGGTGTAAACTGTTCCTTTCTTTTACACCAATAATCTTTTGTGGGGCTGCTGGTTGGAATGAGGGAGCCTGGCTCGGAGGAGCGAGTTCTGGCTCGCGTTGAGGAGGGATTGTGGCGCTGTGATGGGGTTTGAGGCAGATGGAGAGCGGGCAGGTCGAGGGTGGTTGACCGGCAGAGCACAGCTGCAGGTTGGGATGCCGGACAGCTCGTGGAGGTGGTGTGAAGCCAACGGCTGCGAGCAAAACCTGGCAGAGCAGGAAACCAGAGGAATACACTGAGAACACAGGGAAACTCCAGATAAAAGCCGGACAGATAGTTTAATCTGGTCTACATTAAACATCAAGCATGTTGTCCAGTCTGTACTGAGGTCTACAGAAGACCAGGTGATGTTCGGTGGACCTCAGGAGATGAATGGCTGCCCTGCAGGTTGTTAAAGCACCAGACAGATGAGGGGACTTCTCCCAGGTGGGAATCCACCGACAACCGACTGCCACGCCCTCCAGCCACAGCCCTTAAAGGAAATGACCACTCAATATCCCACCCAGCCACAAACAAACCAGGTTCCTGACACTTCTAGGCTCAGCCTTGGGGGTTCCTGACAGCACATCCCACAAACATGGGGCTGTCCCTCCTACCTTAAACCCTTGTAGCTAAAGCTCAGCGGTTAGTTTTTATAAACATATATTTATTAAATGTATCTGGTACTCTTCAATTGATCATTCATCTTTTAACAAAGGTAGACAGTGAGGCCTCTGGACAAAGCTTCTCTTTGTATCTTTAATAGCAATAGAAATATCAAATGATGGGAAGGTATACACATCAGTACCCTACAGTAAATGTTATGATATGTTATGATACACCATGCCAATGGTAGCAGCACATGTCCACATCTATCTTGTAGAGGTCTACAAGTCCAACATCTGCTGTACTATGGACCCAATGGATTTCCTCCTTATTCTTGTATTCATTTTTATCATATTTACAGACCGAAGTACAGTGTATAGGTAGAGGTTGAAGTTTTTTAAGGAAAACAAGCCCTTGATTTTACATGGTCAGATTTAGTACATCAAATTCAAATGGTTGCTTATTACCAAAAGAGCAGGACTGTGCAGATGGGTTGTTGTTAGTTATGTGGATGTACCTAAAGAAATTGTCTGGGGCTGCTTGAATGAATCGTTTTAAGGAAATTATGTATGATGTATTACAATTTCAACAAAGCATGTCAACTTTCAAACTAGACATACTGTTACGCACATTCAAACTAATCTTTTATTAGTTTTATTAGTCAGTTGCGTTACATTTACATCAACCTAGGTTTAGCTTTTCAGCGTTGTTATGGTACATAGGCAGGAGAAATATATCTCAGTCTTATTAATTTATCATTCAGGCCAAGAACCTTTCTGCTATGAGCTAAGGTAGCATTTCCATCTCCAATTCAGCTTGTCCTGCTGTCTACTATTCCTCTAATTTTAAACTGTTATAATTTGTTTGGATATCTGCCAAACATAATACCTCAGTTTGAACTAATTTGGATACATTTTGTACGACTGTAAAGTGATTAAGCAAACACTGTAAGCACTTAAGACTTCTATGAGCTCTAATTCAACTTATGAAACAATGTCTGTTCTACTTCAGGAGGGAAGTTCAGTGACTGCTCAAATAGTGAAAGGACCCTTTATTAAAGCTTTTGCAAAAAGAAAATCTGTAGTCAGAATAAGAACGACTTGAAAGCAATAGTAAAACACAAGGAAAGTCCTCTTACAGTCACACCGAACCTTAAGAGGCTCAACAAATAACTACTAGAGGACACGCAGTCCTCAGGGCTCTTCCTGTAACATGTGCTAAATCATACCTTCTCCTCTTTAGTCTGGCTAAAGTAATAACAGGGTTCCACTCAAGGTGAAGGACATACTAATTCACTCTGGTACGGCATTGTTTTGATGTGGAGATAGCTGCAGTCAGAGGTGAGTGATGGGGCTGTCCGGCGGGGATGAGAGGAGGCCGGACCCTCTGTCACAGCAGGACAGACAGATGGGGCATCATGGGAAACATGCCTGAGATCATAAAGGACTCTACAGGACATAATGAGAGACTTTGGGGTTGGAGGGGGGGCTCTCAGGAAAACATCATTTAATGGCTGTTAAAAAACAACTCCTGATGAGTGATTGATTTTTACTTCACTCGTGATCTCTCTATCTGCTGCCTGGTGATTATGTTTCTGACAGACACCCGGCCTGTAAGACCTTCAGCCTGCTAGTTAGGAAAACAGGTTCTTTTATGCCTTTGATTTGCGTAAACGACATCTTTACGAGGCTCCATCACAGATGGATGGCCCACTGCAGGACATCCATCAGCGCTGGAGCTAGGGGAGGACTGAGTTTCCAGATTGTCCCAGTGCGTCCTGCTCTTTTCAATAACACCCTTTTATGAGTCACCTTGTCAATGCATCTCAGGCTCGATAAACTTATTTCACTCTATGGATGTGTATTTCTTTTCTGAACTCACTGAAGGGGGAGATTTCCCAGATCTGAGGTGAGGGAAAGATAACACCTCTGAGCAGAAAGCTTCTCAGGCATTCAAACTAAGCCAAAAAGAAAACAAATGGCATTTCTCAAATTATCATAATCCACCCATGAATGGAGTTTACCTCCACTCTTATCTCAAATACATTTTTCCATTTTCTTTTAGAGGCCCAGTTTCTTTTAAGATTAACTCCCTCTTGATCAGGGTCTTGGGGAGAAGCTTAACTTCCAAACAGATTCTTATTTCTGTCTGGTTGTATCCCCATAATTTCAGACCTTTTCTAAGTGTGGCTAAATCATTCAGTCACACACTCGATTTTACCTCTGATAATTCACTCATATACTGATGTGAAAGTTATCAAATTAGCGATATCTCTTGTAATATATTCTAAATGGATCTGAGATTCAAAGAATCCTGACAGGAGCAGGAGCAATAGAATAATATCCACCCCCCTCTGAACCCCTATCACTTACTCCTCTGAATTTCACATTACTGCAGCTCATGCTGAAGACTGGAAAGGTCATCCATGAAATGTGCGGTGAGGGATTATTCAACTGGCTTTTTCCTGTCATCTAAAATTGGAATTCATATTACTCACTCACTGCTCCTCAGTGCATCAGAAAAGGAGATATTGCAAAAGTAACAGGCTCTATGGCTTATTTTGATCAATACTTTGTCTTTACAATTATTAGGAGTTAAATGTCTTTTAGCAGGAGTTAAATTTCTCTTCGGTCCCTAGACTGTTCTGAAATCAACTGTCTTTTACGGTTATATTTCCCAATCCCAGTCAAAAAAACATGAGTCTCTGGCATATGCAAAAAATGCCCTTTGACATTTAAGTCCAGATATTATGGTTTATGCAGCTTAATTTCTCATGATTAACCCTATAACTCCTCCAAACTGATTTTAATTTAATCTGTGAATCAGCGCTTTTAGAATAACTCCAGTTTGTATAAGCTTTTAAATGTTGATACATGAGAACAAAGGAGTAATTATTGGTATACTGATGTATAAGAAACAAACAGGAGTCACAGAGGTTCCCCCAGCTTCCCCCTTCAGCCTGGATTCAAACCTAAAAAAGAAGAAGACACCTCAGGGTTTTCTGCTTTTCTTCAAATTGTATTTCCTCAAAATTGAAGTTCTAAGACTGAGTTAGCCTGATCTTCTTATTATGGCCAGGGGTGGAGTTCATGTGAACACATGGAGTCCAACTTCTAGTACAGGCAGGAGGAAGGAATGAAAAACGAGGTAAAAAAAGGGAAAATGAGTTTTTGCCAATGAGAACAGCTATTTACATTCAATCAGGTATATTCAATAATTATGATTTATTGAAAATATTGTGGCAGCACGGTGGTGTGGTGGTTAGCACCATGGCCTCACAGCAAGAGGGTTCTGGGTTAGAGTCCCGGGGGAACCAGGACCAGAGGGTTC
>CAJRST010018890.1:1440462-1460433 GCA_907169785.1 Menidia menidia | reverse complement strand
TTCTGGGTTAGAGTCCCGGGGGAACCAGGACCAGAGGGTTCTGGGTTGGAGTCCCGGGGGAACCAGGACCTTTCTGGGTGGAGTCTGCATGTTCTCCTGTGTCTGTGGGTTCTCTCCGGGTTCTCCGGCTTCCTCCCACCGTCCAAAAACCTGCATGTTAGGTTGACTGGACATTCCAAATTGTCCAAAATGCATAGTTGTTTGTCTTTGTGTGGCCCTGCAATGGACTTTGGGCCCACCTCTCTCCCATTTACTACTGGGAATAGCTCCAGGTCCCCTGCAATAAGCTGTTACGGTAATGGATGGATAGATGAAAATATTTTTATATCATTTTTTTTTTCATGTTTCTTGTTGAAAAAGATAAAAGGTACATAGTTCACCAACTTCACTCACTGAAATATCATCAGGATCTCTTTAGCACCAACAGGCATCTATTACATGCTGTTACAAGCTTGTTAAATAAGCACAACCACGCCACGGATAAGCACCACCTGGAGTCAGACAGTAAAAAGATGACAGGCATTGATGAAACTCCAGGTGCCACTATACAATGCCTGGTGGCCTTTGGAAATTATTTCTGGCTTCAGCCAATGAATTTGAATGATTTTCAAGCAAAGGGTAAATACCAACGACAGAACTTATTGATCGGGAACATATGTTGGCTTTCAAATGACAATAAAAACCCTTCTTGTGTGCTACACTCTGTTTGATGAAAGGGAAGCTATGCTGTTGCCTACTGGCACAGAAGCATTGCTAGCTTGTTTATTGGGCTGAAAGTAGAAGTTAATTAGACAGATGTTAACAGTAGAACAAAGAAAAAATTATATGTCGAGGTCAAGAACAAATAAATTCCTTGCTATTTTTATTTTTTCAGATTTAGTGGATTTGTTTACACAGTAAATCCTGTTACACTTGTCAGATTTAGTCGGGGAACAGAGAAAACTCAGTGACCACGTTGCTTAGTGAAATTACAAACACATGCAACTTTAATTTGAGTGACTTCTTATTAGCGAAACAGGGAATTAATACTGCTGTTGTGAACAGTTATACTATATTGGCCATTCATTTAAAACAAGATACCATGTCATCAGCTCTGGCCCCCGGAAAGCATTTGACTATAATCACTGAGGTCTTTTGAATGGAATGGCCTTTATTGTAATTATACAGCGTAAAATGAGATTGGAAAGCTTCTCCTCTTCAGTGCAGTGTCATGTGTTGTGGGACTAAATCTTGGCTTGGTTCTTTTATGGATGCAAATGGTGTTTCTTGTAGAGCATAGTGCTGAAGATAGTGCAGCTGGTAAGGCTAACAGGAAGTGGGGTGGTGCTGGACAGAGGGACAGTTTATGACATATTCCATTTCAGAAATTGTGAAGTTATGGCTAATTGGGTCTTACAATTCCAGAGGGGAATCGCAATGTTTGCCCAATTCTTTTGTTGGAAACCTAAGAACAAACCAGATAAGTTGTTCGTACTGAAACGTGTAATTTATTCAGGTGACAAATAAAGTGTGGCAGCGCTGGGCTCAGTGGGAGAAATATCTAACTGGACCGTGGACTCAAAGAGTAATTGATATTGTTGGGATGGGGACGCCCAGAACAACAGGCTGGATTGGGAAACTAAATCATTGGCCTCACATGGTCACATTGAAATGTGCTCAGAAAAGTGCTGTGTGCCTAATTCAAAAAATGGTGCCTGGTCCTAACTTATCAGAGAGGAATCAGTAAAATACAAAAAAAATAATAATAATAATTTAGGGGGCTAGGGGGTTTGGCTTAAGTTGTTGGAGGGTAAGCAGGCAGGTGGTCTCTGCTAGCTTGATTTTCCAAACAAGGTACAAACAAGTTCCAGATGGACAACCTTGGCTGCAAGGAAGAACAAGCAAGAACAGAATGAGAAATGTGAATGTGAATGTGACAGCAAACACAAGACAAAGTAACACAATTTCAGGTGTTGAAATGTGTGGACGTGTTCACTAAAGGGGGGGAACAACATTGGTTCTCTTGCTACTTTTCAAGAAGGGAAGCTAATGAGCTCCAACAATCTTTAGATGATCCTGCTCAGGCCAACCCGTCACTCAGAAAACAGCACACATACAAATGTAACTGGAGCTTTACACGGAATGTATAGAAATAGTGCACAAGAAACTATTTACAGGCCAAAAATATAGACATATGGGGGGTAATGAGTGTTTCTCAGTCTGTTTGTCCATAATCTGATGGCTCTATGGCGCCTCTTTGACAGGGAACTGTCTGTGATGGTGGTTTGAGTTCTACTGTAGATGTTCATCTACAACCTTGTGTGCAGCTTTCACTGTTCTTTGAGGACTTGCTTTGTCTGCTTTGGTCCAACCCCTTACCATGTGGAAACACTATGCACAGGGGACTGCAGCCAGAGCCTTCAGTAGTTTAGCCATAATGAGAGAACAAAAGATGGAAGCCATCCATGACACCACTGAAGCAGCAGAGTGGGCCTCAGGATGGCTGTGGCTGAGTGGAGAACCATGGCTGTGGATACTAGCCATCTGGACCAGAGGTGGGGTCCAGTTGGGGTGACCCCGGTTGGGTCATCTGGATAAAAATGTATGATTTTAAAAGACCTGTAACACCCAGTGATTTCGGTAGTATCACTGATGATGTGTCCACTTGCATCTCCAGATGTATCTGCACAAAGAGAATTTGTCTCCAGACAGGGTGTCATGATTTGCCCTTTCACTAAAATCACATTATGGGATTTTCACACATTTACAAAGAGAAAAGATCACAAATACCAACACATACCTCCTAATTTTATTGTACTTTTGTTTTTGTTGTTTGTTAAACAGTATTAGTGTCCCTCTGTGGAACCGGGCCTCCATTTTACAAATCCAGCATAATTAGAAGCGTTATAACAGGTATAAAAAAAAGTCCTAAAAACTTGATCAAAAACATATTATTCTTAATGGAATACTACAAATAAAGGAACCCAAAAAAGGAATTCCCATGTGAAAATGAACAGTTTCTTAAGCCAGTGCATTCAATGCATTATCGACTCAATCTAATATTTATAAATATGCAACCCGCTTGCCTCATTGATTGTAGAAAAAAGGAAAGTGAAGGCAGAGAAGCACGGTGCCACAGCTTCTCCCCTGTGTTTTTCAAAGAAAATGGAATAAGATGGACATGTTTAGCTCTTTTCCTTGACAGGTGGGATACAGGGCTGAACTCAGGCCTTTAAATGTACAAAGGAAGGCTGTTCTGTAGGGAATCCGACAATGATGGAGTAAGTGCCTTGTCTTGGCAGTAAAGCATACAGATCAGCTGTCCTTAACACACTACTCCCGGCTCTAGTGCAGAAGTATTTTTCCCACTTTTACAGCAACACTGCTCCACTACCCCAGCATCTTCAGATAGAAACGGTTAAATATAGTACATTGATTCTAAGGGCTGTACTTTCACAACAAAGCCATTTCCTGTACAGCAGCAGTTATTGTTCAGGAGCATCTAAATGGACATGAATGATTTCTAAGTCCTTTTAAAGTATGCTTTTGTTTTAAAATTCAAATAATCTACTCATCCAGCCATGCAGTGTACTGCTACAAGTTTAATGTACTTCACTTTGTTAAAGAAGAGTCAACTTTAGGACACATGAAGAATCACAGAACAGCAAAACAAAGCGACTTGTGTCACCGTAAGGGGGTTCTGGTTCTGGGTCTGAACTGGGGAGGGGGTCCACTTCGCGTCAACGGTTGTGTATCTGTGGGGTCCTTTGGACCATGTGTCTCTTTTTTTAATGGGTAGGATGTGGCATCTTGCTTTCTCACCCTTTCCCACCCTCCTGCCCCCATCAGCTCCTGGGTTCCTGGGGTGGCTCTGCAGAGAGTTGGTGCCGACTTTTCAGGGTCTGCCGTCTGGGGATTTGCAGCCTGACACAATGGTTAGGAGTATTTATGATCTGCATATCCGCAGATCGTGCAGGAACTGTTCACTGAATGAGTAGATACGTGTTTAACGTAGTGGCTCGTTAGTTTACATCCCTTCCATCGGCATAACTCATTTATTTCCAGGAAAGTTTGCACACCAGATCCCACATTAAAATTGTGTGTAATATCCTAGTCATAAATGTAATTACGCAACGTGTATCATTTCTTAAAAGCACTAACACTCTGGCTCACACTAACATTTGCAACTTTTAAATGCTAATTATTCCCCCAGAGTCCTAATCGCAAACATGCCCAAAATGCAGTTGTTTAAACTTTATATCCATCCATCCGTTTTCCTCTGCTTATCTGACAACAGGGTCAGGAGGGAAACTCCCCAGATTCACTTCAGCAGACTTTGCTCAGGAAGGGAATATTACCTGGCCGAGCTCTTACACTCATTACTTTACACTAATCAGTCATCTACCTAATACGTTTTTCAACTTGCCAAGTCTTCAATCAGCCCTCTTTTAAATCCAGCTTCACTTTGTGAGTCTTGCATGCATCTCTAAACTAGATGAATACATTCCAATGTGCTCCAATGCAGTATCATCTTTCAACAGTTACCTACTGCCTTCACTACTAACCTTTGACATATTCATCATATCATAGACCTCCTTAAAAGAGAAGCTCTGCCCTGGGCCAAAGCTTTTGACACTTATTATAGTAACTCCTCTTTCACTTTTCATTTCAGAGACAAGGATGGAATCTTGGCTGTGGATGGAGGGAAGCTGTACTAAAGGGAGATATTTTTGTTTCTCTCCCTTATCATCCAGAGGATAAACTGGCCTCCGTGCCTACCCTCTGACCTCAACTCTTACTCTATCACCTTAACAACTTCACTATGAAGTTGGACAGTAGGGTTAGAGAAAGATGGTATGAGACAACTCCTCATCTTCAGCCTCTACTGAGGAACTCACTTTCACAGTCTCCCCTTTGTACGTGGTCAAGTTATCCTCTAACGTGTCCCTAAAGGAACCCATGCAGATTGAATGTTTACACCCCAGACAGCCACATTTTTCAAGCTACTGTGTCACGCTGTCTTCTCAAACAAAAGAGAGAACTCTTCATTAAAGATGGGATGCTGATAAGTAAACCTCCTCAGATTCTGTTGCTTGATGTCCATGTAGGTATGATATCTGGGGTTTTTTTTAGTTGTAGTCCAGAATGCCTTCAAACTCTCCTCAACCTGCTTTAGCTATTAGAAAATAGTAAGTGTTTGAAAACAGTTGATAATATTCAGTACAACTGACAATGTAATAACTCCACAGAACCACCAACATTAGGTGAAAGCTCATGACTAAGATGCACAATCGCTCTCAAAATGTTGGTCCAGCTTTGGACAGATGACACAAATGGAACTTGTTTGAGATCTATCAATACGCAACCACAAAAATACACAGAAAAAACACAAACAACTTATTTAATAAATGGTACAATCACATTTCTTAAAATCAGCAGAATGATTAAATCAGTTATGCTTTTATGAAAAAGCACTACAGTCTTCTAAATGAATCCCATGTCCAAAATAAACAAGCACTGAGAGTCAGACCGTTAATATGTTTGTATGTGTATTGATAAAATGGCATTTGTGATCGAGTCATGTTAAGTTTAGCTAAGACATTGTGCTTGTTAGGTCATGAGTTAGAGAAAAAAACTACTACAGTCACACATGGGCTCTTTTCTCTGGGTGCAGTGTTCCCAGCAAGTGAAAATAAATATCAAAATTATTCATCATGACAGGAAGATCATATTTGGTGGGATGTAGGAATCCCTTTCTTGGTGTTCAGTTTTTTTGCTTGACAAAGACTTCAAAGACTGGTAAAGTGTGAAGGGACCAACAAAGGAGTTTAATTAGTTTGCATGAAAGATAAATAATGTCAGCTTGACTCAAATTAACCATATAATCTAAAGATAGGAACTACAAAAAATTACAAACAAAGCCCCATCTTCAGGAACTGGAACGGAATCAGACATATGACTGGTTCAAATCACAGCATCTAAACAAAAAAACACTTAAGTACTTAAAATGCACACAATTCTCTGTCTCTGTTGACTCAAGAAAGGACATTTTGAAAGTTCTAATTTGCGCTAACATACTTTATTCCTTTCCAAAAACATTTCCAGTCTAAAGAAATAACATACCACATCATAGCTTGGATTTCCTGAAAATTTGGAAGCCATGCTCTCGGACATATAGAGTTGATACATTTGATATTCAAACCTGCATTCCAAGAAGGAAAAACTCAGATTGTAGGACATTTTATTTCACTTCTCACAGGGAGGGTTCATTGATTGGCAGCACAGCTCCTGATAGGGCATTGTGAGATGAATTTCTTACAAAGCATAGATAGGGGGGAATAAAAGAAGATAATCCTGACCACGGTTTCACAAACTGTGCTAAGCGCATACTCGGAAACCTGCAGAAGCCGGCCTGTTAGTTCCAGTAGATGCTCTATGAAAATGGTAAATATGCGCCTGGATGTGCAGCCTCTCACAATCAGACACGCTTAAGGACAGTCGCACCGCCAACAACAAGGTTATCAACATCTTGCACAGACCGCCACAGGCATTGTGGCCCCTGAACGGGCAGCCGCACTGACCTTGCACTGACCACAATCCCTGATTTTTTTTTTAGGTGATCAGAAGAGAGGAAACAGGCTAATGGGGGCTGCACTGTGGCGAGATGTCTTCCTGTCACACTTCATCTAGACTGATGCTTCAGGATTGTTTCTCTGCTCAGGCTGAGCAATTACTGTCCAATTCCAATCTACTACTCAGCACCACTGTAATGAAAAATAATTAAGAGGTGAAAATGAGTTTTCGCATGAAATGGTTTCAGTGGTTGAACACAATTGTACTTGGCAGATGGCTACACGAGTGTGTTTTAATACAGCAAAGACAGTTAATCACGTGGCAGGTGCATTTTGCACCCGTTAATGCCATTCCTGTCAGCTCGAGAGATTAACCGAAAGCAATGTAGATATATTGTCTCTTTCTATGGAGTCAATGCGGGATTCCATAAAATGGTCGGTTCAGGGTGCCATTTGTCTCTGCGGAGCATTTCACAGTTTAGCAGATGGATTAAAAAAATAAAAAACATCACACATAAAATCCTTCATTGGGTTTTGCTGCAGATGGTAATTGTGCGTAGAAAAGATTCACTGGGAACCACAGTTGCGTAGAAAACGACATAAAGTCACAAAAAATACAGTGAATTCCTCTAAACTGACTCCCTAATGGGATGAACACCTATTAAGGAAAACTAAAATGTGCGGTGTCATTGAGATCTACATAAAATATGAATAAATTCCACTCATTACATATTTAAGCTTTGAATAATTGCTTTCAGATTGTGTACTCTGCACTAGACATTGTTGTGACGCTGCACTTGAATACTCCCTTAACTTTTGCAACACAGTATTAATATAAACACTGTTTACTTTTTAGCAACATCTTGTTCATACTGTACAGTGAGTGGCTTTCTATCCAGTTCTACTAAGAATACATCAGTCACTTTTTCTGTAAAAGTATATGAGCAACATGGTGAAATCAACCTTCATATAATGTTTACATGACATCAACGATACACTTAGAAGATAACAACTTGGATCTAATTGAGCAGCATTGGTTGTTAGTGTGATTTAATTTGTTTACTGGAGAGTCAAACTCGGTTTTACTGAGCTTGTGTAAACCTGCGTTTTTATCAGTTTGAAACACACCTCACAGACAGGACTTAGTCATGTTTCATCAACATTTTTCTGGGTCCCAACCCAAATCCTATTTTTCTGTTGCTTGAGTAACTTATACATTTGTGAACAAACAATTTCTGCTTACCCTGCAAACACGCTCGCCTTTCATACGTCACACATAGAACAACATGCAGTACCTCTGTATGTATACACATCACCATTTAATAACTTGCAGAGGTATTGGTTCCCCCATTTTGCCTTGAAATAAATTGATAGGCATAACTGTAGTTCCACTCGATGTGTGTCCTGTGGGGGCTGATGGGGCTGAAGCTGAGAGAACACCAATAACAAATGCCTAAAACCGGCCAAAGTAGTTTCTGAGGACTCTTGAATAATGGCAGCGCTTTAGTGTTCAGTTAGATCTAAATTATTTGTGACAGCAACAAAAAACCTTCTTTGTTTTGGAGCAAATCATTTGATATGCTCAAATCTGCATACCCTCCACCATCAATGTTTTCTGCCTCGTGTGATTGTGATGTTCTCATTAATGTTCTTCCACATTTTGGAAGCGTAGGGAAGTATTTATTTAAAATTCTAAGTACGCTGTCTGCTACATTTAGTGTCACTCTTGACTACACCACTTAGTGATGCAAATCAGGACACAAGTCATCCGAATAATCTTCAGAAGCATCACAAGAAACATCATTTTCCTCGCCGGAGTTACTGAGACAGTTGCTGAATGTGTCATGGTCATCATCATGGTCGTGGTCACTGTTATCTTTATTGCTATTTTTTGTGTCATTCTCAATATACTCTGTTACTAAGCAGGAGTCACTGGTAATGTGCTTTTTGCCTAATAATTATGAAATTCAGCACTGGCCTGACTGAGGTCATGTGGTGGAGTGTATAGGTCATGCAGAATATGCTGATCACAGAACTCAATGCTCCAAAATGTGCCCTGTTATTATCAAAGAGTTACAGTTAGAGTTAAACAAGGAGATTGAGAAAGCTCAATAAACAATACAAATCTAAACTGAAATAAGCAAAACCAGATTCCAACAATTCCCCCTTTTGACATAATTTTTTACATTTTTTTACCACATCATGGTTTATTATGTATCCCCTTTTGATGTTAATCTATTATATCATCAAAAATAAAAATAATGCAATAATGTAGTAGGTGTGCAAGCGTCCTTTATGTTAGCATCTATGTTTGTTAGCATCTAGGTTCTTCATTGCAGTTACAAGCAGCTGGTAAAGCACTTGGAATTGTCTTGTGCAGGAAATGTGCTAAACAAATAAACTTGCCTGGCTTTTGTTGCTTAAAGCGTGTGGAAATAGTGGTGCGTCAGTGGTGCTGTTCCAACCATTCCTAGTGATTAACTCAAACCAAGTCTTTTTCTTTTTAGAAGTCAACTCGCTCTCCTGCTATATTTTCGACATGAAACCCTTAATTTAGATTCTGACTAGATGTCATCTCCCTTTCATCACCTCATCATGCGATAGAATAAATTAGCTCTTGTTGAAATAAGAACTGAAGAACACGAGAAGTGAAGAATATACCACACATGTAAGGGAAATAAAAATTCCTGTTATTAAATGTTTAGTTAAATTATCTTTCTCATGATACACAACTTCTCCCGTGAATTTATAAAAAATTGTTCGTACCTTGAGGGTTCATTTAACAGTGATATATTGCCATTCACATACACACCAGTGGATATGCTGCTTAGCAACATGTCCTTAAAAAAAAAACAAGTTTTTGAGCAGTGGTTAATCCGAAATCAGTCATATCATGTGAAGTTATTAAGCAAAAATACATTTGATAAATCACTGATGAGATCTATCGAAAACTGCCCACCACACTTCGGAAACGAAGGTATCGTTTCTTATTTCTTTTTCCTTTCAATTTCAAAATAGAAAGGACTTCCAACAGTATTAGTTGTGGGTATTGTGTTAGCACTGGAGTTGTCTTTCCTCCTATAGAGGAAACTAATTAAACAAGTGCTTTCTTCCCCTTAATGCCAGTATTATATTAAGTCTTCTCAAGACGCCCGCTGTAACAATCCTGTAAGGTTCATAAATGCTCCACTCATATGATTTCCTTACAGAAACACAGTGGGAAGCGAGAGTATCATCAGAATTAACTCAAGATCAAGATTTAAGTCTTTGTGTGGTGTCACTTCATGAGTTTAATTTCTTTAGATCTGCTATCCTAAAGAGGTGTGCAATGTTCAAAGAACATTTAACAAATTCTTGTAGGACCTGGATGATGAAGAAATAGAGTGTTAGGTTATTTGGGTTTTATTTGGAGTTTCTGGACTTTGGTTCGGTGGTTTTATTTCTTAGACGTGTTTTATCCTGTTTTATTGTTTGCTGTGTTTTATTCTAATATCTTTTTTAGCTTCCTGTGTTGTTCTCCAACATCATTTCACTAACTTCCTTCCTGTGCTGTTCTGTGGTGTGTTCCTTGATTTGTTATCTATAGGTTTTTGGTTTTACCAATTTAGCTGTTTTTTTGTATCTGGCTTTGCATTAGGAAACACACATCTCCAATACTGAACATGAGAAATGAAAGAAATTGGGCCATTAAAACATGTATTCATCATTTGAAGGGGTAGATACCACAGTAGTTGCTATTCTATTTTCAAATAAATTGAATTTACATCTCTATTCACAAATCAAGGATGAACAAGGACACTACATACTAGTAAAAGGTTGTATTGCTTACATTAAATTATATTACTGAATGTTTATAGACCACCTGGAAGCTCTAAACACCAAACCAAGATTCATTTTTACATGTTATCTGGGGACTGGTGAGCTGTATTAGTGTGTGGAGGACACTGGGATACTCAGCTACGCCCCTCATTCTTCAAATAAAATAACAAAGATCGTCTTTCTAGCAATATACATTCAAACGAATTAAGCTAATCAGCGTGGTTGATGTGTTGTGGGAATTGCTCCCTGCTGAGAAATGCTTTACTTTTATCACCATCCCCACTTAGCGTACTCCAGAAACCACTAGTTTTTCATGCATGACATCATAAAAAGTTATATTGGGGTTAGATAATTCTGACCAGACTGGAGTATACCAAGTGCTTCACCTTGACCACAAACCCAAGAAGACCTATGGAGACTTAACACAGGTCTTTACAATGACACACAGTGTAAAACAAATGTGAGAAAAGTATTAGAAGAATAGACTGGTCATCTCAGAAGAAGAGAGAAGCGGGTAAACAAACTGAGCGGAAGTGAGAAGATAAAAGTGCTGTAGAGTAAACATGTAGAGAAAAGGGATGATGGTATGTTAACAGACATTATTAAAAAAAAATCAAAAATAAATCCTGACTTATAATTTGGAAAACCTTGTATAGAGAGCAAATTTGTCCAAAACTTTTATGAGACATCCCTAAATCTAAACAAAACTATTGTCAGGGAAGATCGAAAGACCACAAGCTGAACAGTGTGTTCAGAAAACGTAAGACCCTCTTGCCAAAAGAAACCATCATGATTTAGAAAACATCTTTTAAAATGTCCCCGGCAGCTCTATTTGACCAGCCTACAGCAGCAGAGTTGACAGAGGTAGAAGCCCTCTGACCATTTTCAGACAGAGCAGACTGAGTTACAAACTGAGACAATAACAGAAAAGGAAATAAATAAGGCCGTATCAGGTTTGAAATCAAATAAGGTGCCAGGTGCTGACAGTTCCCCTGCAGACTAGTATGAGACCTTAAGAGAAATTCTAATACCATTTTGTCCGTGCAACAAATAAAGATGTCAGTGCGATAAATAATTTTTATGTGTGACAGCTTTTCAAACCACTTGTTTTTTTCTGTGTTTAGAAGATGACAGCTGGGCCCATGCAATGTCTCTGTGCTACATTGTGGTTGTAGCTTAATGTGATGACTAAATGTTACCATATCAGTGTAATCAACCTCATGCCGTACAACAACTCCCAGAAATTCCTCTGTGTTAGTCACCAGTCTGTTGGTAGACGCCATGCACGTCTACTTCAGAAAATCAGTCGATGGACCTCTTCATGCTGGAAAAGTGTAGCAGAATTTTAAGCCATTTATGGAAAAATAAAAAGAATCCATCAGGTAGAAACAAAATCACAAGCTGAAACAAAGCAAGGAACATCTGAGAAGAAGGGAAACGAGTGGGGAAAAGACTTTCCATGGTTATTTAAAGATGCTGATTAACCATGAGCTATCAATGATACTTTAATAGTTTAAGTTATGATAATAACATTTAATAATATAAACTTTTAATGATATGTGCTACGTTGGGCTGTAAAGATTTGACAGATATTTTTGTGCTACTTTTTGTTTTGGGCTAAGAAACCTGCAGCTTGAAAAGTGACTGTAGAGTCCTGAATTAAAGCAGACCCTAACAGGTGTATAACAGATAAGGAAGTTGTGGACATATTCCCTTGTCTGCTCTTCTTCTTTCAGTCACTGCTGGTGGACATGCCTCCCTAGCAGTTTAATTAATGGAATAGAATGATTTCATCTTTTGTGTGGGGAAAGAAAAAACAAGAATAAAATTTCCGACCTTTCAGCTTCTAAAGGACAGAGGTGGGATGGGTCCACCATGTCTAAAGGATCATTATGGAGCAGTACAAATACGTTCCTTAATTAGCTGGTGGGACCCCACCTATGACGCCCGATAGAAGTCTAAAGAACAAAACCTGATTGTTAAACCTCTCCCTTCAGTAATAGGAGATGTAAACCTTCTAAAAAATTATTTGATTAAACTCCCTTCCTGGGTACCAGTTCCATTGAACTATACTTTTGAATACATGAACTAGATACTGGAGAAACTCAGAAATGACTTCATAATCAACTAATAATTAAGGATTAATGAGCTTCCAAAAACTTTGAAAGTCCTTTAACCTAGAGAAACTTGATTTCTTCAGATACCTTGAAGATACCTGGCTCAACATCTGTAAAACTCAATTCAGGCTCAGGTCTGTGGAGAGAGCTTACATGGAAGAACATCTAATATTTTTTATTACTCCAAAGATCAAAAGGTCCCAGACCAACAGACCTGAGTTTGGTCACTCATGGAGGATGTGGCAATACGCCTGTTGGACACTTTCAAACTTTTTGATCGAGTATAGGTTCAGATACAAGCTGGTCTTTGATTTTTTTTTTGTATTTGCGGAATATACCAACAAGTACTGTATAAAGAAACAAGACAGATACTTAATACACTTTCTGTTAGCCAGCTGCAAAAAAGCAATTACCAGAAAATGGCTCAGTAAGGAGCCTCCATCTATTTCAGAATGGAGAGAGATCAGAGGGGAGATTTATATGATGGAGCATCTGACCTTTTCTCTGAGATATGCAAGTGCTAAGTTTGAGAGGTTCTGAGCTGCTTAGCATGAAGCTAAAGTAGGGAAAGTGCTCATTCTGTCCTGTGCAGATGTCTTATTCTATCATTTGTAGAATCAGTATATTTTCCTCTATGAATGACAGTTTTGATGAATATAATGTACAAATGAATGTGTCTTCGTGACTCAGCTTTGGATTTACAGATTACAACTCAAAAACAAAACAATACTTCTTCCCAGGGGTGATTCACACGTATCATTAGTGGCTGGTATCCCCCTGTACAATTGGTTGGACTTCTCATTGACTAGTAGCTTCTAACACGAACAAGCCAGATTCTGTTCAGGTGGACATGTTGGAACCAGCTCTGGAAAATGGCTGGTTGTTGTACTGGAGATTTGTGTACCTAACTAACATGTTTACCAGAAGCAAATATTCCTGTTTATCTCAGGGACAGCTCAGTGAAGAAGCAAAGCAAAGTCAACAAAATAGAAGTTAACTTGGAAACCTGGTTGAGTATATGCAGATATTTACTTAGGGGGAGGCAGCACCTGGTTGAAATACCAAATTAGTGGAGTTGCATCAAGTCAGTAAAATAACGAAAAAGGGCCAATAGTGCGATAACAAACTAACTGGTAGATGCTGTCTGACTAAGTCTGTTGTCACCATGATGGATTGGATTATTATGTTCCTGAATCACGTTTGGTGCTACCAGTTGTGCTCAGAAATCTCATAATTGGTCAAAGAATGAATGAATGATGAATCTATGTGAAAAGTGTGTGTTTTGTCGTGTCAGCATGTACCCACATCTTCCTCCAAAACAATCTCATCAGCAGTTCAGAAACTTTAGTTACACTTCTTCCCTCGTTTATATAAAAGTTATACCTCACAGATTTTAGAGTTAAAACGTGTCTAGGTTACACAGAGTGTTTTTAATGTGTTTTACATTTATTTAGACATTGTTTCAACTTTTATTTGTAGTTTAAAAACAGTACGCAGTGGGTGTGTTGAGGGATGGTCGCCTTCAAAACAGCAGATGTGGAGATTTAGCAGGAAAACCTCCTCTGACACAGACTTAGTTCAAAAGAGGGGGATTTTATTTTCAACCAGGTGTGAAGCAGAAGTACAAATTGATGCATCAAACCTGGAGAAGTCTGAGAAATCTCTGTCTCACTCTGGGTGCATCCTCTTTTAAGCAGAGTACACACCTTCCAATATCTGGTTTTGCTTTTTCCTCAGTATGGGAATCCCACCACCATCTACTTACAGACGTTTGCTCTAGGCCGGAGACACAACTTCCTTGTTGTATTTTGTAAACGTCAGCCTGTACATTCCTCTATCTGATGGGCACTGTCCTTTTCTACAGGCATGTTGCCAGCTTATAATGAATCCATATCTGGTAGAATCCATATCATAGCCTCCTCCTGACGCTGTGACTTAGGAATATGCTATTCTTAAATATTTGAGGATATTTGAGGAGTCTATAAATCTGTTTACACTTCAGACACTACAAGTGTTTTTTCCTGTGACATAAATGCATGTAAGGATCAGACATTTATGAATAGACATTTATCCTATCAGTTCGATGGTGGAATCTGAGTTTGCTTTCTGATGTGATTGGTTCAAACATACTAACATAAATAGGTGTTAAGTTACAGCAAAATAAAAATATAATTGGAGGCATTTGCTATGTATGACATCTGACAGGATATGAAAGGAATATTAGGTCCTCCTTTCATCCGTCACCCCTTTGACATAAATAGACGCTTCAGCTTGAGAGAGAGGGAACTGTGTCCAGTTCTCAGAGTGCTGTCCAGCGTGAAACAAACAGGAAAACAAGACTGACAGTGACATCACTCCTCTTCCCTGCTCCCTGTAGCCCCGGATAAAGATTCTACATTCTCTGTCTTAAAATAGCAGGTCGGTAAGCATCATTAGAGGCAGCTAGACAGCTTACTATCACATGTTCTAGTGTGACAAAAAAGTATTTTTGCCAGTTAACTAACCTCTTTGGAAATTTTGCACATGAGATGTGAATTCAGCTGCAATTCAGATTGGCTATCTGGCAAATGAAGGGACCAAACTCAGTCTTGGATTCAGTTGGGACAGGGTTGTGTGCTGGGCTGGGAGTGTTTTCGTGTTTGGACTGATTTTGTATTTTGTGATTTTGTGTTGTTTGGTCTTCCTGCCTCAGGACGACAGATGTAAACTAGCAACTATGCTAGAATCTGGCTCATTTACAATCTGTATGAGATTGTTCATTAATGTGCACTGTCCTGATTAAAGAAATAAATAAATAAAAAAACTTCCTGCATTCATCGCAGGGTGTGACCAGGGGCAGTGAGGAGGTCTCCATGAGGCTGACCCCAGATGGTTAACCTACACCCAGAGCTCACTGGCCTCTAAAGCATCCCCCATGTTCAGGTTCATTCTGGTTACTTACCCCCTGTAGTCTCCTGGATCTGCCTCAGACCACCATGGCTCTACGGAACACGTTTGAAAAGTCTCTCTGTTTCCTTCTCTGAAGGTGAATGACCACATGCTGAACCAAGTGCCATAAACTTAATGTCCATCTCTGTTTCACATTAACCAGCAACTGCCTTCATACTGACCGAGAGATTAGAAAACCACAACCCACAGCATCTACACACAAACGGAAACAGATATGGGAACACGCAAATGTGCCGTTTTCTCACATACAAACTCAGTAGTTTTACAACTTTTATTGCGCAGATTTTACAATGGATTTAGTTTTAGGGACAACCAAGCTCCCAACAATTGTGTGAAATATTAGTAATTGAAAGTCATGTCATGGACAGTTACAAAAACAGTGCAAAACAGGGAAATTATTATTATTGGAAAATGCAAACCCACATATAAAATGTCACCACCATAAACCACTTGTTTAAGACCACTAAGACAAACAACGCTTTTTTCTGTTCTGAACAATTATGACTCACTTTCTCTTGGTTCATGGGCTAATACACATGTACATATTTCATGCAGTTTTAATTTCTTTTCTCTTCCCTGTGCACACATGGGACTTCAGGTAAAACGCAGAGTCCTGCTACAGACAGAAGTAGCCTAATATAACGGTTGGTGAAATGATGGGGAGTACAGGGACTCTGTGGAGGCCTTCATAGCTGGACCAAAAAGAACAGATCACCATGACCAAAGAACTGGTGGTGCACTTCAGGAGACCTAAACCCTCCACGTCAGTCTGCATTGACAGATGGGAGACAGGAACTACAAATTGTGAAGGTGTTCCTGGATATTTATTTATTTCTAAAACTGGAGTGCACAGGAAGGGCCAGACTTGTCTGTTCCTCCTCAGACGGATCAGTCCTGTAGAGTCTGTAGAGACAGGGTCTGCATGTTTTATCACGCTGTCACTGAGAGTTAACTGTTCTGTTCTGGCACTACTGACTAAAACTGGACAAATAGGGTAAAAAGTCCAGTTTTGTAGGATGATGAGGACTGGACCTTCTCCGGACTGTGGTGGAGCAGTGGATGAGGAGGGAGTTCTGATCTGTTCTGGAGAACTTAACACCCCCACAGCATCCTGACAGAGGATCAGATGTAGGGAGAGGGTTAGGGTTAGGGTTAGGGTTAGGGTTAGGGTTAGGGTTAGCATCTCTCTGGTCTGCAGCACTGAGAGGTTCAGGAGGGCCTTCGTACCTGCAGCCATAAGGCTTTTGTCAGTGACATCCAACACTTCTTCTCTGATGATTATCAGGGTTATTATTATTATTTTTATTTTATATGAATGATATTTTCATTTAGTTGATCTAATTTTAAATATTGACATATTTATCCCCCCCCACTGGGGATGACTAAAGTATTTTTCTTCGCTGAGTTAGGAAGGTAATGAAAACATTTCTAAATATTGGAGTCTGTTTATACACTGCATTATGTCAACACAGTGTATTTTCTAATAGCTTTTATTTCTCCTGTGAGGAGAGCAAGTTGTGTTTAGTAAATTATTCAACCAAATTCCATGCAGCTGTTAGACACGTCTCAGCAGGGGTCTGCTCCAGCCTGGAAGCGGCCCACTTGCCCTGTAATTAGAGAGGCCTGCCATTTAGTATCACAGTCCATCTTGTTTTTCAATATCCATGTCAGAAACTATTAACCAAGCCCCAGGTCTTTATGGAATCATTATTGGGTTGCATTTTAATCCTATCAACTGGATTTCACTGGCATTTAGAAAAGAAGTGAATAGCACCCCGATGAAATTTGTACTCTTTTTTTTCTAAAAGCTAATGCCACATTCTGTTCTTGACATTCAACATTCTTTAATTGTTCTCTTCTTTAATAAAAGTCTAAATGAAAAAAAAGTTAAATATTTTTTTAAAGGTTTTTTTTTTTAGTTTGGTTTGATATAGTTTAAACAGAAGCCCTAGAAAAGAGTTTCATAGTGCTGTGGTGAAACATTCTGTTTCACTATTTTATTTGCAGGGAAACTTAACCAAATTGAGCAGAGAATCCAAGTTTGGAGTTTTCCACAAATATAGATTGATGCTCAATCTCTGCTGAACACTATGATTCAATAGAAAGTAATTTAGTTGTTGGCAAAAGTTCTTAAATTAAATCTCATAATCATCAAACTAGACCATGTCATATGAGAGAAGTTAGAGCATACATCAAACGATGGCCTTTGTAAAAATAGGTGACTCCTCACGATGGGAGATTTTTCCAATACAGACAGCAGAAACAGTCTTTTGTTTGTTAATCCATTTTCCATGTCTGCTCAGTCCAATTCAGGGTCAAAACAAAATTCCAACTGTCATCAGACAAGAGGTGTGATTCATGGTAACGCCACTTCACACGTAAGTGAGACAGACAATGTGTTCACTCACAATCACTCCAACATAAAGAAGATCTGCTGATGTATCATCAAACGTTCTGATTTCCTCTTCAACAGAGCGCAGTGGACCTGAGCAGATCAGAAATCATCTCAATGCCTTCAACAGCGACCTGTAATGGCCACTCAGTATCTACCATGCGCACTTTGATTATTGTGTTTATTCATTTCTTTGTGGTGGAAATGGTCTTAATTGCTTTTCTTTGGACAGATGAGTGGTGTGGTGGTCAGCAGTCTCTGTGTGGAGCTAGCATGTTCTCCCCGTGTCTGCAAGACTGGCTCCTCCCACTGCCCAAAAACTTGATCTTAGGTTAATTGGACACTCCATAGTGCACCTGGGAGTGAATGTGAATGTGTGTGGTTGTTTGTCTCTGCGTGGCCCTATGATGGACTAGCGACCTGTCCAGGCTGGACCATGCCTGAGTTAATGAGGAAACTATAGGCACTACAGTTTTTAACTCAGGATATGCCCGGGCTGGAGGTGACCTGAGTCCACTGGAGTGGGAGACACTCTGGTGGAGACTGGCCGCTGTTGTTGTTTTTTGAGAGGACCGCTAACAACGGGTAAGCAATCTGAACAGGATCAGGTGTGCCAACAAATTGTGAGGCCTGCTCAGCCCCACCTGAGACTCAGACACAAAAATACTCCGTGGCCAGACAGAATCATGACATAGAATACACAGCATGATGTATTTTTTAAGTCCCCATCAGTTTGCAGCCAACAATCCAGGGAGGGAGTTTTAAAACTGTTGCATTCTCCGATTTGGGGGCATCTCATGTTATTTTGTGAAATGCTCCTCTAAACACCATCTTTTCTGTTTCATTTTTATTTTAGTGATGTTATTGCACTTTAAATTTCAAATAAACAAACAGTAGAACAACTCAACCGGTAATGTTTTTTTATATATAAATCCGACAGACACAGTTATTCTTTGAGTTACTAATTAACAATTGAATGATATTTGAAAATACTATTATTTATTTCTGCTAGCAATTGTTATTAACCTGGGAAAATTTAATTTAATTTTAATTTAATTTTTTTTAACTATGGAACCTTTCCATTCTGGCTTTATGTATTTATGTATTATTAATGTACTTATTTGTTGAAAATCTAAATTATACATTAAAGTGTCCCTTCAGTAAAACGTGTAATTCAGTGTGTCACATTTTCATTCTCATTGGAAAGGTAAAGGTCTCATTGGAGAATTATCTGACACACATGAAAACACAAACACACACACACACACACACACATGCTGACCCAAAAACCGTGCTGAACTCACTTCACCTTCAGAAAATCCTCTGAAGCTGGTGTGCTTTAGCTGAGGTTTTCCTTATCACCATATATCAACACACACACAAACACAGTTTTCAATCAAATCCAACCTCTGACCCAAATGCTTTACAACGATGTTAATGTTTGTTGGTCTAGAAAAAAAAAGTTGGCACCCTATAGTAAAAAAGTCTGCCACATATGTTTCACATCTCCATACTACTGCTGTTGGACCGTTCCTGATTATACATCAGACTCCAAGAATCTTCAATTTTTTTATCCTAAATGTTTTTTTCCTTTTTTTTTCTCACAGCAGCTATCGGTGTCTTTGTTTTTAATATTCTATATATCTTTGTACACCCTCATGGTGTTTGCATGCTCTCCCTGGGTTGGTTCTTTCCAGGTACTGCGGCTTCTTCCCGCTATCCAAAAACATGCATGCTAGGTTCACTGGACTCTAAGGTTTCCCTGGGAGTGAATGGGAATGTGTGTGGTTGTGTGTCTCTGTGTGTTCCTGTGATAGACTGGTGACCAGTCCAGGGTGGACCCGCCTCTCGCCCGTTGTCAGCTTGGACGGGCTCCAGCCCCCTGGGACCTTGTTGGGAAAAAGTGGTTTAGATAATGAATGGCTGTTTATTTACTGTGTGGATGGCTTTGAGTTTTAGTGGCTGGAAATGGAGGGTTGTATGTGTGTGCGTGTTTGTGTGGGAGGTAAATGTTCCCTGTGGAGGAAAATGCTTGTGAGCACACTGCCATGTCCACTAAGGCTGAAGAGAGACAGCTCGGGGGGGCTGGGACTGATGCATTGCAGGTTTGCGTGTGTCCCCTGGGCTTACAGGGCCGCTGAAA
>CAJRST010018890.1:1430203-1440452 GCA_907169785.1 Menidia menidia | reverse complement strand
TCCACTTGAGGAATTTATATGGATGCAAATCACAAACAATTAATTTTGTTTTCACTCAGTGGAGACATATGTTGGGGATGGAAAGGTTTTTTGAAACTCATTTCATGCTTATTGTTTACCTAATCAGAAATTTTAATTGCTTAGGGAGACTAATTAACTTGAGAAAAAGTATCAGGAGTACGGTGTACCACCATGTCACGCTGTGTTTACATGCACATTAAATATTCATCCGATGACAAGCCAGTTTGGCAGCTCTGCTGTGATATGAACTTGTTTGGTCTCAACTCTCTTGACAATGTCACTATCAATTATCCTGATAGGAGACGTGAAACAAAGTCAAAGGCAAAAAAACCCACATAGAGTTCAGAGAGTCGTACTGAGAAAAGGCTGAACATCCTCCTGCTGGGCCACACTCAGAGCTATTTTTCAAATTAAAAGATACTTTATTGCAAGAATTCTGGTCTCTCGATCATTTCAATTTAACTGGAAAAAGAAATGAACAAATTGCACGAATCTCTTCCAGCTTTGTTGTCAGTGTGTGATGCAAAAACAGTGGATCAAGGACCACCAGTCCATGGACTGACTGCAAGCCAATCCAGAAAGAATTGTCTGGTGACTTTTTCCCGAAACAAAATAATCTGAATTTGCTGAGCTACTGAGTTATATGAAGGATAAGAATTGGGTTGCCAAATATGGAGATGGTACCGACCACTGGGCCTTGCATGCATATGAGAAGGGTTACAAAATCCCAGGATGCAAGGGCATTGTGGGAAGCAAGTGCTCCAAGTGTGCAGTTTTCCTTGGCTGAGGACCTGCTTTGTTGACTTTCACAAGACATGAAAATAATTAAATAAAACTAAACAGCAAAAACCAACTTAACAAAATTAAATGAAACAAAATGAATGAACTATGTTCCAAGTCCTGGGTTGCTATTACCAGACAACCAGCTTTTTTTAAATTTGTGAATGCAGCTAAATGGACCCTGACAACAGATATTCACTTTCATACGCAATCCTTAGGTGCAGAATATAAAAGGCTTTTTTTGCGATCCCATTAGGGTTAATAAAAATGGGTTGGCACAGTGTTGTGGTGGCTAGCAAACTCACATTACAGGTAGAAAGTTGAACCAGGGGGGCCGGGACCTTTCTGTATAGAGTTAGCATTTTCTCTTTGTGCCTGTATTGGTTCCCTCCTGCCTCCTCCCACTGTCCAAAAACATGTCCGTCAGGTTAACCGTCACATGTAGATCAATTGGTGTATTTTTGCCATGTTGATTGATCTGATGAGACATTTATACATTTTAAAAAAAATTGGTCAACTTAAAAAGATCCAAAGAGGTAAAGAGAGTATTTGAAATATCAGGCAATCATTTGAATAAAAACATAAAGGTATTGTTTGAGTTTACTACTCATTGATAAAGCTGAAAAGCTTATTTCTTAGCAGTTTATCAAACCCGTTGCTCTTAAAATTTCAGGCAAAACATGTGTGATAATATTTTCCACTCAATGACACTGTTAAACCCAGAATTAAATTACTATGTTTTCATCAAATTAGCCGTACAATAATCTTATGAATGTTCTCTCACATAAACACATTTGTATGCAAACGATTCTTATCTAAATGTTCCAAATTTAATTGAAAGTTCTGTTGCTCACACTGAAAGTACTGTGAGAGGGTTCCCCGCTCCTGGGACATTTCTGTGTGAAGTCTGCATGTTCTAAGTTTATCTGCGTGGATTCCCTGCTGAGACTGACTTCCTTCCATGGTCCAAAAACATTCATGTTGGGTTAAATTAATTCAAATGAAGATAACTCTATTTACCCCGGCAGGTAATTAAGGATGCACATAGAGCATACACAGAATAAACAAGAATGAAAATAAGAAGAGAACATTTGTAAGTTGTAAGAACTGTGTGATATGTGATAAAAAGGTGCAAGGGACATTGAGTTAGGTAGGTCTGTATGTGCAAATAAAGTCTTGCGGGATGAGGGAGTACATGTCTGTATGTGTATGGGGGTTGGGAGAATAGGATGCAATTTTTTATGTATTGGAAGGAGGGGTTAGTGTACATGTATGTGTGTAAGGGGGGGATTTGTTTAGGAGCTTGACAGCCCTGAGTAGAAAGGTAGCCTTTCTCCACTTTGTCATGCAAGCAGTGCAGCAAACCTGGCGACCCAAATGAAGCCACTCAAATTATGAGAAGATGGTGTGTGGAGGTGCCTGTTTGATCTGGTCCAACCTGTATTTTAAGTGTCCATAGACAGAGTCCTGAGGGCAGTCTGCTGCAGGTGGTTTCTGGAGGCTGGTAGAGTAAAACCAGCAGACTATGGATATTGATGATGCTCTCAATGAAGGAGGAGTACAAAGTCTGGAGAAGTTCTTACGCCAAAGGAGTTGAGCTTCATAAGAAGAAACTGTCTCTGGTGACATTTTCTGAGGTTCTCCCCATCAGCAGACTAACAAAGATGGTGCCCAGGTATTCATACTCCTACAGCAGCTCAACAGGCTCCCCATGGTCAGTCACCATGGTGGTGACTGCTCTTTATTAGTTGGAAATGGTCACCACCATGTTTTTGGTCTTCTTGATAATCAGCTCCAGAGGAGAGTTGTTGCACCAATCCACAAGCTTCTGGAAAGATAATCAGTTACTAACAAGGGCCTGAAAGCAGACAGGAGGAATGTGTCATCTGTGGATTTAAGTTGGTAAGTTTTGGGCTTTGTTGATCTGCAGTTATCAGTGTGGTGGAGAAAGGCAAAGTAGCATGGTAAGGACACAGGCCTGCGGAGAGTCAGTGAATGTGTAGAGTAGGTCAGAGAAAGGGGATTTGACCAGCGGTCTGTTATCTGTGGGTTAGAAAGTCCAAGAAAAAAAAGTCCATGATCCTCAGGATGAACTGGTCATCCGGTGAATGTGGGAGCAAATTTTGTTGTCCTGGATGTGAGGCTGAAAGGGGTAAATGTTGAAGAGAAATCCACAAGCAAGAGTCTGGCTAAGTAGTTCTTGGTGTATGTGTACAGTATTCAGGATGAAAATGTTGGCAACATCAACACGTCTACTCGTGCAATGTGTAAATTGGAAGAATGATAAGTTTGTTTCTTGGATGATATGCTATTTAACAATCTCCCAATCAGCTCTAAACACATCCTCCATGTTGACGATGAGTGTGATGTGGCTGGGTGGAAGTGTTGACCTAATATCTTCCTTTTAAGGTTTAAGTGGCGCCTAATACTCTTGTTGACGTGTCTCTTCATAGATTTTAACAAAGTTAAAAAGACCATCTTCTTTTTGTTGAGAATTGTCTTTGAACTCCTTGGTAACCCAGAGTTTATTGTTGGGAAAAGTTGTGACTGTTTATGGAGGTAGAAATGATGTCCATACATAAGGAAACATAGGAGGAAACCGTTTACACTTGCTCATTATCCAGAAGATATGTTTATTTATTTATCTTGCCCATGGGCACTGACAGAAAGACATTAGATCAGCCATGAGTTTGGTTGTATTTGCGGCATTGAGGGTCCATGACGGCTCTAAAGCCAGGCTTTAGTCTGCTTAGTTCTTACTGCCCTGAAACACCTGCCTGATTGTAGGGGTTGAAAACAGTGCCTGAACGGTGTGAAGCCCCTGATGAGACTGTGGGCTCTCCTGAGGCTGCAGGTGCTATAAATGTCCTCCAGAGATGGCAGAGCACAAACAGTCAGTCAGTCAGAGTTTATGACCATCTGGAGCTGCTTCCCTTCCACTGCAGGGCATCTGGAGAACCACAGCAACACCGTGTCTCAGCACTGATTGAAACCGACCAGCGGTAGAAGGACACCAAGAGCTTCTTTCTAAATTGTTCTCCCTGAGAATCCTGTGGAAGTACAGTCTCTGCTCAGGATTTCTGTGGAGTTTCCAATCCAGGTCAGGTCTTCCCTTGCAACTGTATCCCCATTTATAGTTAGTGGCTGATTGTCCGGTTTATACTTCCTGAAGTCGACAATCAGTTCCTTCTTCGTGGAGGTGTTCAGGATGAGGTTGTTAGTGGTGCAACATCTTACAACCATTCCACCCCCAGTCTCATCTCTTGACATGAGCCCCACCACCATGGTATCATCCACTAACTTGATGATGGTGTTGTTAAGGTGGGTGGGGGTGCAGCCCAGAGTGTAGAAGGTGTACACCCGGGGGCTTAGCACACAGCCCTGTGGAGAACTGGTGATGGTGGTCAGTGCTGGGTCCTATTCTCACCCAGATGTGGTCATGACAGTTGGACCTTACTAACCGTAGCAGCTCCGGATCAAGGCACTCCCCCAAAGGTCTAATATAGTAAGCAACTGTCAACATATGGGAAGAATTTGGTTTGCAAATTCTCTTACCTTGAATAATTTCATGTACAGCTTGTTTTTTTTTACCTTGATGCATTATGAAAAAAAAAGAATCTGGATCGGTGCCATAAAGCCTCTTCCCATTGCTCCATAGTGTAATGTCCATGTGCAGCTTCATCCTCTCTAGCAATCCAAAGGCAGTAATTAATAACCATTACCTTTGTTTTATTTTTGCATTAAGCATTTTTCAATTTTACTGAGGAGGTTGTAAGTTCCCTTGTAAATTCCCTTGTTTACACACACTAAGCATTTATGGGATTTCCAAAGATTGTACTTAGTGTTCAAAGGGCATAACTTTTATTTGTGTAATCTTTTAAAAAAAAAAACATTTTTGCTAGAACCACAACAGGGTTTTCTCCGGACTGTTGCTTTTTAAATTAAGAGACTCTCTTAACCATTTTTTTCTTTGAAAAGATAACAGGTGAAACATGAACCTCTGCATTACTTTTGCACTTGCAGAGTCTTACTCATTTCTTTAGTGAAACCAGGTGAAAATAGGAAATAGTGGGAGACATGTTTCTTTTACATCAAAAGAAACACAACAAATTATGAGTTTCTTTTTTAAAGGTTTTGATACTGGATGAGTCCTGAATAACTGAAAGTTCATTCTAAAGCTTTAAAAGTGTTTGTGTCTTGCAGGCCCTTTGCAGGTGTTTTTTATAATTTATTTTTTATCAATCAGGCATTGACACAGGTAAACAGAGAAGTCTCAGGCAGAGTGTTATGTAAGTCTGAAACAAAGAGATGCCACCATCTGCAGTTTGTCAGTGTAGGTGCTGACCTCCAGGAAGTCCCTCCAGGCTCCACTTGTTTCAAACAACAACCTCTTGCGTTGCCAGTAACCATATTAGTTTCTCTCAACAGGCCTTTTGAGTGGTAGCCACCTCTCAGAGTTCTTTTGTTGCGTGCCTGGGTTTTTTTTTTTTCCCTTGTCAGTAGCCGTATGTAAAGGGAGAGCTCAGACAGCACAAGACCCCCTATAGACTCTAGTGTTCTCTTTTTAGCCCACTGCAGCAATGCCCCCTCTGGAGACAGGCACGGTAGGCTGGTTCTTTCTAACATGTGATTAATCTCCTTATTACTTGGTATAGCACTTTGAGTAGCTCTATTCTTCCAAATAGATTGTAAATCCTAATGGTGACGTGATATATTTCATCAATATTTGGATAGATAAAGTAAATGGCTATTTTTTTTTGGTAAGTATATAAAATTTCATCTGAAAATTGTGCATTCAGCTGTTCTTTATAAGCAAAACCTCGATTTATTCATTTACTGCTTATTTCTGAAACCTCCAATCAAAATACTTTTTTTTAGAGTGTTTTACTTTGCTATGTAGACCAGATCATAACCCTCCTGTGAATAAGCATTTATAGTAAATGGACGGATGTACTCATGTAATACGTCATGTAATACGATTTAAAATATGGTAGTCAGACATGGAGGGTCCACTGCATGTCCATGTAGGAGCCCCCCCCCCTCAGGCAGATGGCTGAGGAGCTTTCAGAGCAAGGCCTCAGACTGCTGAAGTCCAGCCGTACTGTTCAGAAACCCGTCCCTCTCTCTCATCTCATTCTGTCCCTCTCTCATTTTCTCTCACTCTGTCTCTTCACCTCACACTGACCTGCACTAAAACACTCTACTCACCAAAGGTGTGAGATTTCAACCCTATATAGGTGCAAAATTATGGTCTACCTCTTGCTTTCACACGTGCATTTGGCATTTAGCAAAGCTGACTTCAGCTTCACTATTTCACTGTTTATGTTGAAGTTTTGTTTTTCATTTTCCGTACATACTGAACTCTTTGACAATGAGACAATGAGATTTAATGGAAGGTCTGGAATTGATCGAAATATGCCTACACAAACATGAAGAAAAAAAATTGAAAACATAAGATATGAAGATCTAGCATCTGCATCTCCATAGCTAATAGCTGTTTGGACTGGTCAAAACATGGAGCAGCTAGAGTACGTGCACTACACAAAAATGTGAGTGTGTTCAGAGACGGCCAAACAATCTTCTCCTTATCCCTCTGTAGGTCTTTGAGAAGTATTACCTGAGTATTAGCAGAGAAATCTGAATGGAAAACCAGTGAGGTCAAGAAATGAATTAAACTCTGTGTGTTTGTGTTCTAAAACAGGGCATTGTCCTACTGTGAAGACTTTGCACTTATGGATCAATTAATTTGCAAAGAGAGGGTTGTTGAGGTGAATTCATACTTTGCAGGATTGACCGTGATCCCTGCCCCGACTAGAAGAGTTCAAGCTGAGTTTTTCATGTCTTTCAAGAATACAAGATCTAATCTACTCACAATTTTCATATAACCTTATTTTATATTTGTATGCTTCTGTTCTGCAAAGAAATAAATGAGCATGGCAAAGTGATTAATTTATTTTCAAAGTTTATATGGTTCTAATATGAGGATGCCTGGCTACATAAGGTTCAGCAATCCAATTTTACAACATATATGTAGCCTTTTCATCTTTAAAGCTTCATCTGGCCCTCTTTTTACATGATAGAATCTCTGTTTAACTGGCCTTACACCTATATCTGTGCGTTGTGCTTCTTCAGGTTTGGTATTGGGAAACTGCATTTAATCACCACCAAACCAAAAACACTAACCCCAGAACTGCACACACTTGCTCTTGCTCTTGTTTTTAGTTATTTTCTCTTTCTCCGTGCTTTGCCAATCACCAGCACCATTGGCAACAGATTCAGACTGCTGAGATTGACGAGATTGAAGAAAAAGAAATTGGACGGTATGCTGTATTTGTGGATGGACTTAATGCATTTGGTTTCGTGCCACATTTGGAAGGCGTTTTGGGGTAGGCCAGTACATTCTGAAGGACGTCAATAAGGTGGAAGAGGAGGTTCTAAGAAAGGATGCAGCTCATACTGATGTGAGCAGACCCATCACAGGGGAAAATATGGAGCAGAAAGCTAGAGTTTAGTGGCCTTGGGAAAATAGCCACAGTCCAAACACTTTCATGATCTAGATTAGCTGGACACCGTCCATAGGAGTTAGTGTGAGCATGAAATGTTGTCTGTCTTATTCCAATTTGTGAGATATGTCCAGAGTGTAGCCACTTCGTACCCGGTTACAGCAGAAATAGGCTCCGCCCCCCGTGACCCTGCTTGGAATATGGGGCTGAAGAAACTGGATTAATGGATTCTATTTAGATGATTTGGAATATTTCTAAAAATGTGGTCTTCCACAAAACTGCACTCTGTTTATTTCCTTATCAACAGCAAATTGTTTGGAAAATATCCACTATATCCTGCTCGTTGGATATGAATAAAGAGTCAGTCTGCTTGTCAGCAATTAAACCACAGCTAGAGTTAGACAAAGACAAGGACAAGCTTTTCAAGGTATTTTTCCTCAGCTCACTCACTGACAGACTCAGACAGCTTCAGGGAAATCATGCTCATGATTTGGTTCTTGCTTCTTCAGTGGCATCAATACACCCACCAAAGGATTGTAAACATCTGTCAACAAAACACCTGCCAGGCTGTTACAGGGAAAGAGAGAAAACACTTTTTTTCTGCTAGGCAGGCAGCAAATGCAGCGATTCTTAATATACGGCACAATGGAGCACCAGGCTGTACAGAGGTACACATGAAACATTAACCAGTGAACTTCTGCCCCCCCCCTGCCTTTCACATCCTCCATCTCTTTTCTTCTGCACACTCCATTCTTTCATACTGTCCTCAAGAAACTCTGCAGGCATTCTGTTCCCCCTCTGTCTATTTCCTCTCCCCTCTCCTCCCCATACATCATCCATGTGTAGGCTGTATTTGCTTATGTTGCAGATATAGTGTTATGTAATGTGCGTACTGCTGAAACCGGTATTTTTGTGAATTTTTACTCTGTTTTTTATAGACACTATAGTCTTTGACATCCTTTAGTTTTTGTCCCAGCTGTACTAAGGTGATGTATGAAAGAATACTTACCAAACAAACAGTTTCTGTAAATGAAATGTCTCTGTTTACTGGTGTGTGTGAACCATGCCTTGCCTTGCATGAACCTCATGCACACACAAATCAGTAGAGACTGAATGTAAAGTTGTATCAAACTGTTTATCATACAGTATTGCACCCTGCTTGTACCCTAGCCTGTCATTTGTTCTTTAAAAAAAAATAAAAAAAAAATAAATATCTTTTTTTTTGGGTGAGAAAATGACATGCTTAAATCAAAAGAACTATAATTTTTATATATCTACAGTACATTTGATCAGTTTTAGTTGCCTTCCATCAATAAATCTTTATTTATACACAATGATGAGTTAAGAATTTCTTAAACATGATTTTGCATCATATCAAGGTCCATGCAGGAATGAAAAGGTAAAAATATAAAAAAACTTTTGCTTTTTAATTCAATTGAATGCCTTTCAGACTTACTGTAAAAACATGTGCTACAAATAAATGAACCAGACTCAGTGGATATTCTAATTTGAACAGTTTACTACGATCCCTATTGAAACCACTGACCAGATGGAGTTGCACACAAGGGGGACGTGGTGGTCCGCTGGAGACAGGAGCTCTGGAAGGCCCTTGGCCATCATAGTCCCAGGCTCATGGTAATCTTTGAGACAAACCTGACCTGATGCGAGAAAGGCCATCTGATTTTCCATTCTTTTTGTATGTCATACGAAATAATCTGATGCTTGATTGAGCCTGAGAAAACAGATTTGGTCTGAATAACTGTAGTGGTAACGTGAGCTATTCTGTCTATGGATGCTGCTGACTAAACTAAGTTCAGAGGAACTATGTACCCCATTTCCTTAGTTTCGCAGGTTTTGCTGGTTGATTTGTGAATCAGGATTGCATGTAACCACCTGTATGCATAATGTTGAACACTGATAACAGTTAGGTCCAGTTTGTAAATGGTTGAGCTTTGGATTTTGATTATATGTATGTGCATATGGTATTCAGGGTAATGTAGGGACCCTATTTTAGATGTGTGATAGAGGTCAGAGGCCTTGTCTTTAGAGGCTTCCTGTTGTTTTCAGTGATAATCCATCCACCCTCTTCTATCCTCGCCACCCAGTTTGTGGTTTTGCTTCAGACACACCAACCTTCATCCCCTCATGTGCAGAGAACACAAATAGTGTTCCTAAAATGCTTCCCTCTGAGAAATATGACATCACTACTGCACCTGGTTAAAGATCTAGTCCTGAAAAAAAAGTTTAACAGCCATTTACTCATAGTAAGGGCAGGGTACAGGTCATAGCCAGGGCCTATCATACTCACCACAGGACCAAGATGGAGTAAATATTTTGAATCGTATTGTTTCATGAGACGGAAGCTTTTTTTTATCGTTAGTTTTTTTTATCAAATGTACCACTACAACAAATGTTCAGATAACAAGGTTATCCAAAAGGAGGTTGTTAGGCTGACACTGGTTCATGAGTTGGAAAGATGGAAGTAAGCTGCTATTATGTACTCTTCTGCAGTCGGAGCTAGGAGAGAGGCTTAATAGTATCCCTGGGGAACACATGAAACACTTTCTCAACTGTGGCTGTTTACTGTGGAGTGTCTTTGAAGTTGAGCTCAAGATGTCTTCATTTTTGTAGCAGAATAATGTTCCAAGGGAGAAAATTGTAATTCAGATTTAGAACAAGGAGAGAACAATTGTTAAAAGATAGGAATGCAACAGTTTTTTTACCGTTATATGTACAACTGAATGTGTTACTTAATATGGATGACACATTTCTGTCACTTTTATAACTTTATGATGTGATACCATAGAAATGAACTTGTTAACCGGGGGTTCTAAAAAGACCTTCAAATTAATAAATGCCTGCTGTTTACAACAGAAGGAGCATTATTTATTCATAATGCTCATCTTAGTTGAGCAGAACTGCACTGCAGGAGCCCTACAGTTGGA
>CAJRST010018890.1:1376289-1409668 GCA_907169785.1 Menidia menidia | reverse complement strand
GTCTTTTGCACATGGATATGGCGTGATTTGAATCAAAGTGGTCTTTGATATTTCTGAGAAACTGTCAGGAATTAAAGTCACACCATATGAAGCAGATTTAATTACTTTACGCAGGCATGGGGGCATTGGAACTCCTGCATCCTTTCTGAAAGGCAGCACAGGATGGGAACTATTTAAAGCTCTCTGCACGTCAAATTAATAATAGTTATGAAGGATCTTGTGGTCAGCGCTCACACATCCCATCAGTGTCTCCAGGCAATCTGAATGGTCAGCGTGCGTGAATGATGTTTATTTGCATACTTGGATATTGTCAGAATTCATGGTGAATCCCTTCAAGTATCTCCTAATTAGACCCAGCGTGCTCTAACCAATCTCACACAGTGTACTGTTTCACTCCGAACCTAATTATTTTAATCCTGTGATTGCTCGGAGAGTGCCTGACCTGAACGTTTACACAGACAAATTCTGGTGGGGAAATAAGTGAATGTGAAAATGTGAACACCTCAGCTGCCACCGGAGCCTCCACACTGGCCCTGTACCCCCAGGGCTCCACAGCTCTGGCCTGCTGTGGGCTCTTCTGGGGTTAGTCTGCCTAAAATAAGATGTCCTGGGATTTTCTAGGCTCCTGTCAGCATTCCTACCTGCCTGCCAGCCTCAAACTCGGGCTCCTTAGTGGATTAGAGGAAGGCATCATTTATTTCCCAAGACAGTGCAGCAAAGTGGTTTAAAAATAAACCCCAATGTTACATAGATAAAAAACTTGAATCATCTACAACAGCAAAAGATGTGATTAATGATAACTTTATTATACATGAATTATCACATATTCAGAGCAAGATATAATGGAAAAATATTCCTTTGTCAGCAGTGATTTCCAGGCTTCAGGTATGTCATAGACAAGGGCCATGAAAGCTAATTTATAAGATGTAGAAACAAAATAAAGACCTCATTTATTCACTTTGTAAATTAGACACATTTTAGTTATGCAAAGCAAAAAAGAAAGAAAGAAAGAAAGAAAGAAAGAAAGAAAGAAAGAAAGCTCAAACATTTCATAGTAAGAACTCAGGATTGAATTGTTAAAAACGACCAACAGTGCTTCCCAAGACAAATAAATAATTAAGGAATTGAAAAAAGCCAAACTTGAGTAATTATTGATAAATGAACCCAGTTTATGATTAAAAAAAAATTGAAAATCAAAAAAGACTTGAACAATTTTGAGCACAGCAGTAAATTCTTAGCTAACCAGTTAAAGACAAACAAAGGGGAAACTTGAATTACTTCAGTAAAGAACTCAGAGGGAAATCCATCCATTCATCATTGTAACTGCTTATTCCATAATGGGGTCATGGGGGGACTGGAGCCTATCCCAGTGGTCAATGGGCAAGAACCGGGGTCATCCTGGACGATCCCCAGTCCATCACAGGGCCACACAGAGACACACAAGGACCAACAACCACTCACACTCACACTCCAACAACCTAACATGCAGGTTTTTGGACGGTGGGAGGAAGCCGGAGAACCCGGAGAGAACCCACAGACACAGGAGAACATGCAGACTCCACCCAGAAAGGTCCTGGTTCCTGGTTGAACCCAGAACCGTCTTGCTGTGAGGCGATGGTGCGGACCACCACACCACCGTCCCGCCCTTACCCAAGAATAGAAAGCTTAAAATCAGCCTTTATGCAAGTGATCGATTACTTTCCTCCAAACATGACAAGCATCTGTCAGCCGTATATTCACATTGATGAAAATATTCTCAGCACTTTCTGTCTACTTGGTTAACGGGTCTAGATCCACAGCTCTGTCTCTTAATGATAGATTCCAGAATATACCTCAATTCAATGGTTCAGCCTCTGGTTCAGCACTCTGCAAAGACAAAACCGGGGTCAAGTTCATTAATGCTTCATGTTGGCATCTGAATCAACCAAATGGTACCTGAATCCCCTGACCATGTCTACTCCCATGCCTATGGTGATATCTCTAAAGTGCCCTGGGGGAACAGGATATTTTCCTGATGGGTACTTGAAGTCTTTCTTAGGCTTATGACTAGAACAAACCACATAATTATTGACTATGTCTGCCACGAAGGGATGCCACCAGATGTTCTCCATTAGCCATTGAGTTAGTCTCTTTACTTCACGTGCAATTCCATATGCTTGTGTTAGGAGGAGGTTAGAAAGTCCCCCCTTTTGATTGGCTCCTCTCTCCTTCCAAACACTTGCTTGGCTTGCTTTTGGAACTCCTTCATGTTATTCTACACTTACGAGTTAGCAGAGGCTCCTTTGTGGCAGGATACTATTTTATTTGGTGTGTGACCTCCAGCTCTTTTAGCCTCTGTGTCAGCTTTAGCCACCCACGAGATTAGGTTTTCATGCATTTCTTGACGGCCACTCTTTCTGGCAACATAGTGGCTCGGACCAGCTTTCCCAATGATTATTTATGTTTCATCGGTAGATTTGCACATGTTAAGAATTTGAAATTGAGGGGTATCTGCATGTGCTCCATGAACATAGGCACTGTCTGTATAGACATTCACTTTTGGTCCATCAGCATGCTCCAGAGCTTTGGTGAGGGCTACTACTCAAGCTAGTTGTGCAGATACAGGTTGTCCTATCACTGCATAGGGAGCCTGTGTCAGTCTTGAACAGTCTTGAGCCATACGTGAAAATTGAGGCCTGTTCCATAGTGGTGGCCAATGTGATGGATCCAAACATGTAGATGATGTGTGGCTGTGCCTAAAATGTTTAAATGTTCTGCTTTCTAGCTGGAGACATGTTAAAGGCTTGTAAGCTAGCCTGATAAAGCAAAGGGAGGTGTTTGAAGCAAGAGCCCTCTTTGTTCCCATAAAAGCTTGTTCTGCCTCAGGTGTCCAGTGAAGTGCGGCTTGTAACTTCCTGTTTCCTGCAGACACACTGTCTCTCAGAGGTTGTGTGAGGAGTGAATATCCAATCAGTGGCCCTGAAGCCATATTTTCCTCTGAATTCAGAACTGGGTGTCATCAAGGCACATAGATGTCGGTTTGGGGACCAATAGGACAGACTGGCACCTGTCTTTGGGCTGTGTGTCTGGTTCTTTAGCCAGGTCTAAGTTTACAGGCTTGTTTGAGGAACGGCTATCCGTCCTTCGGTGTCCTCATCAGATGAGTCAAATGAGTAAGAGGTGTTATTTGAACCTTTTTGTGCTGCAGATATATAATCTGTTCCTCAGTAATCCAGTGGGTGTTCTCTTGATATGGGGGAGCAGTTGCTGGGGATTGGCAGGGAGGTGTTAGGGACAGTGTTCAACAAAGAGTTGGTGGTAGAAGTGGGTGGGGGTGGATTGGAAGTGTAGATGTGGGAGACTTGTAAAATAATCGTCATAAAGCACTGCCACAATGATTACTGTTTTTCTAAACATGCTCATCTGATACAGTGCAACATTAGTGAACAACATCCCTGAGTTGGAGGATGATATATGCAAAAAAATCAAGAGGATTTCAAATGCAAAACATGGTCATCTCTGAAAGTAATCCCATGTTTCTCTGCAGTTGCGCAATCAACAAACAAAATGCTTACTATTAGCTGACAAAAATATCCAACGTGATCCATAATTTATAACATCAGAAAACAACAAAAAGAAAAAAAAAGACAAATTCAGAGATGGCATAAATTCTGAAAACATTCTTTGTTTTAAACACAGAGAATGAGCTGGAGGGATCTTGTCCTCTGCTGGATGCTTTGTTTTGTTCCATTTCCTTTTTATTTGGCTCGATTTTTGTTCCAAGCAGAGAAAGCCCTCCTCAGGAAAAACACAGTTTGTTTCTCTGGCTAAAGGGAATCAACGCAGCTACATGAGAGGAATCAGCCATGGGGCACCAGATGGGGTCTGGATCTACAGTGTGCCAGGTGAAAAATGAGGTTCTGGGGAGTGTTCAGCAGACAGATAACCTACTATCATGAAGTGAAGGTTTAAGCCTGTTTTATTCTGTGCCCAGGCTTCTCCATGTAATGGTCTCCACATCAGCGTTTGTCTTTAGGGAAACAAAGTAGAATCATCTCTGCATTCTGCTGGCACCTACTATTTTCCAGTCTTTACTTGTTAGTATTTTTTTCTTCATGTATGTAAAAGGACATTTATTAAACTGTAGTAAATATAAATAGTGAATGTAGCGGATTACATTTTATCTGTAAGGTTCTTAAGACTGTGTTAATGAGCTTGTTAGGCCCATGAACCTCTTAAAGCAAGCCGGGATCAGAGCAAAGAGGTTTGTTTTCATAATTATTATTCACTGGTCCTTAGGGAGCTTAGGTATAGTAAGCTTATGTAAGCAAAAGTGATTTGTCTGGTGAGTTACTAGCTATTTGTTTTAATTTGGGGTCATTAAACTCAAAATCCCTGTCATCTCAACATCTCAATTGAGCCACATTCTGTAAACTGATAATCATTCTGAAGCCGATGTCCAGTCTGTATTTCCAGACTGCCTAAGAATAAAGGTGCTCTGACTTGTCAATACTTTCAATACTTTCAGAGAGCCATTTCTGAAATGCAAAAAGAAAGACTATTTTGCCTCTTTGAATAAGAAGTGGTACCTAATTAAAACAAACGTGGGAGAGCTTTGTCTGTTGTGGATTATAAACTTTTTCTATGCAATACTTAAAACTTCAATACTTTGATAAGTTTAAAATATAAAATTACAATACATCACAATAAGGATCATAAACGAATGACTAAAAGCAGGAATTAATATTATGGAGACTTTGGTCGAGGTATTCCTCTATTTCTACTGTGAAATGTGTGGACTGCCACAGAAACTATTCAAACAATTCATTTATAAAAGAAAATAATAAATTTGGGAATACAATATCTTATTTCTTATTATCTAATTAATCTTTGTGATTTATGTATGCAAAGCTAATAAATTAATTAAATTATTCCAGTCTTCTTTTTTTCCCACAATGCATTTATGCTCCGAATGATTTTTTCTTTAACAACATCCATATTACTTAAGCTTTTTCTCTTTTTTTGCCATTACCGTCTTTCTTTAGATATCCCTTTTTTATTTTATTTTTTTATATTACTTCTCCCTTCCCTTAATTGCATCCACTAATATAATTCTGGATTCAATTTTGATATTTAGTTAATTTCTCTACCGTGGAAAATATTAGTATTTTATCACACACTCTTCTGACATAAGAATAAAGCCAATAGTGGACATAAGAGCAACTTAGTTTCTAGTCCCTTACAATGTGTTGATTATTTCCCCACAGATCCACTAAACTGAGTCTGTGTAGCTACCTAAAGAAAAAAGGCTAGTTTATGATAAAGACAGGATCAAACAACTGAAGTACATCAAGATTATTCACAGCCAGGAACTGCTTAATGTATACCATGGGGCAATAACAACAGGCCTCAGGAGCAGGATAATTATCAAGGAAACACACGTCAGACAGAGGAAGCCACTGCTGAAAAAAAAGCACTGAGGCACAATTCATGGCAGAATAACAACACAAGAGCAACAAGTTCTGTAACCTACCACACTGGAAAATATCCCACATGAAGCCAATCCAGCACATAGGAACTGGGTGTAAATTGAAGGATTATGAATACATGTAGATGGTACACCATAACCCAGGCAATAGGAATTGTGCACAAGAACATTTACGCTAATGATGGGCTGATATTGTGAATATGGTAAATGCATCCAGATAATGGACATTTAAACACCTCAAGCTTTATGCTGTTGGACCTTTAGATAAGACTCAAACACTGGTAATGTCTAACCAGTCTCAGATCTTGTGTCATGAATCTGCTCCTTGCTCCACCAATTGGGTATTATTCCACCAGTCTAACCTATCAGGAAGCTCACCTGCTCATTGCTCTAATCACTGCCACCTGCATCTTGTTAGCAGCTGCTGAGTGTGTGTGTTAGGCACAGGTCTCCGGACATTCAGTGTGAGTTCGTCTTCGATGCGGTGAGTTCCTGTTCGTTGGCCTTCCTCCACTGATCTCAGTTCCTGTTTCTACGCTCCTCTGGGCATCTCACAGACCTCACTCTTCTCTTCCCCTTAATCAATAAATATAACCTTCAGGTGTTGGTGAAATGCATCTGGTTCTCCTGTCTCATATCTGACATTTTGATCGAGTAACGAGGAAGTAAAACTACAAAACTTAAGATTTTAAGGAATATTCCTTCTTAAGACATCCAATTGTATTATGTCTTTCTGTATGGGATACCCTGTGTACAGAATATCGAGAGATCCAGATGCACAGGAATAAACAAGGCCAGATATGTATGTGGCATTTGGCTCATAGATAAAGATCCAAGTGAGGGAGTGATCGATCTTTCTACATTTGGCTTTAAGACCTTGAGCTTGGTTGAAAATGAAATCCTCCCTTTTGACTAAGTCCAAGTCAGCTATTATGGGTATCCTGGGTTTCTCAGTGCAAATAACCACACTGAAACTATTCTTGCATGAACACTAACTGTTAAAAGTACCACATATTCATAGAGTCGATGAAATCAGTAAGTCCACAGTATTTTTCTGTATTCACATTTACAAAAAGAAACTCTGGTAAAGGAGAATTCTGACAGTAATACCTTAAGAAAAATGTTGAAAATGTAAACTATGATTTGTCTCTGCATGTATTTGTATTTACTGTTGACATTTCCCATGTTTTGTACCTGTATTCTCTTAAATGATGTGCTTAAAGATCCTCAAACATACTGAATAAATACATCTCTGCTTCTGTATGAGGTGAGGAGGAGGCACACAAGAAATGTCTCACCTAACCTCTTCAGGGTGGAGAAGTGGCTTGTAGCTATTACACACTCAATCATCATGAGTCCCTCTGGACAATGTAGGATGAGCCGCACAGAGCTCCTCTGAGTCATCATTAAGGTGTCACATTAGAGCTGATTGTGTATCACAACTACATGGAAATCATACAGTCAGTTATAATTATTGTACTACAAGCTTCAGTGATCCTCTTCAATTATATTCAACCAAGTAGAGAGCCCATGGTACACATGGCTAGGCAAGTTTATTTGTATAGCACATTCCGTGTACAAGACAATACAACGTGCTATTCTTCTGATTCTGGCAATGTTTTTGAGATGGTAAAAGGCTGCTCATGTTATTGATTACACATAACTGTATTTCAATTAAAGTCCTGTGTGATGATTTATTGATTTATCAGAATCTGAATCATTTGTAATGGGGATTTTAGACAATTCAAATATGCTATTCTGTATTGTTAGATATAAGTTTATGAATTTGAGCACATAGTAATGTGAGAAAGTGTCAAACAATACACAGTCAAAAAAAGAATACCAATGTTTGATTTTTCAGAATACAATTAATTAATTAGTCTAAGTCTTTGTGCTTCAATAATGAAAGAGTCAGCTCTCTTTCTACATGTATGTCACAAGACTATATCAAGCCCTAAACTTGTAGAGGGTATTTCCTGGGGGACAATAGGCTTCCCTTCTTATTTTACCTGCATTTCCCAATCACAAACATTCTCTAAGCTGCCATGCTTCCTTACTAGCATTTTAAATTTCTCCCCATCTTGAGTAAAGTGATAACCACACTCTTCACCCTAGACGCTCCTAAATTGACCTTTCTTCAATACCAGCAGCTAAGATTCCTAATACCTGACAATGCATCCTTGCATATAAAATCTCCCTCAGTTTTGCAGTACCCCCGACTTCATCTGGCTCAACAGGATGTCCAAGCTCCAAGTCTAAGTCTGAGACTCCCTTTGAAGGAAACTCATTCAGATGGTGTAGATATGACCTTATTCGATCCCGTAGCCACGCGACAGTGTTGGAACAAAAATGAACCAGGAAATTGAAAGCTCTCTCGTTCAGATCCGTTTTTATCTCAGCAAAACAGAAGAGCACCTTCATTACTGCTAATTTATCACTAGTCTTTCCATCCATCTCTTGCTCCAGCCACCATCACTTGGGAGCTGGTTGGATCTGAGATGTTTATCGGGGGGTCTCTACCACTAAAACCATTTGGATGTGAAATCAACACCTTCAGATGACTGCTGGCTCTGTGGCTTTTTCATTACATGGACTGCACTTCATTGCCATTTTTTTCCGGGACAGAATCTTTTTTCATGTTTTTTCATCTTTTTCAAGCTGATGGAATTCATCTCAATAAATCAGGAGTAGGGCTGTTTGCATCTATTCTAAATTTAGATTTAGATTTAAACTTGAGTTTGTTTTAGAATTTGTAGAAAAAGTTTCCCTTCTCATTCTGACAAAAAACTAAACAAAAATAGTTTTTTTTTTATAAGAAATTAAAGATATTCCTCCAACAATGGTGTTTCAATTATTTTTACATTGTTGAGGTCTGAAGTAAAGGGGTTTCTCTGCCTTCTCTGTAGCACCTTATGCCAACATCAAAATGCTTGTTTTCCTTCCACCTCTCATTTCTAATCAATATATGTGCAGGTGTTAAATCTTGCTGGGGCTAATCATAGACCAGCAGAAGTGTTCTGAGCCAGAGTACAGTTCACTTGTGGGCTTATGCGTGAGAGCTGCTGCACAATTTTCATTATCATAGATGTGCTGATTTCTTTGCCACAGTCCCACCCAGTGCCAACCATTTTTTTCTGATTTGAATAAATTCTAATGTGCTAATTTGATGGCCACGAAGAGAGTGGCTGAGGACATCTATGTGAGCTCCTTGCACCTTTTTGGGAGCGGGTTCTAGCTTATTGCTTGATTCAGTCAAAAGGAGTTGTAACAAATATTTTGCGGCCCAATCTTCATCAATTTATACGGTTTTGATCAGTAATGTCATCTCCCTAATCAGCTCTTGTGCAGCTCTTACCCCCTTTCATATGTTTGCAAATTATTAAGCAAATATTTCCCCCATGGCTTGGCTTTGGTTTTGCTTAGAACTGATTGTTGATTGGAGCTGACTTGTGCTGCAGATGTAAGCTTTTTTGTGTTATTTTACCAATGATCCAATGTCCCTTACTTTATTTCTGCTGTGAAAAGGAAGGCCAAGCGGCACAGATGGTGCTTTATGCAAATTATCTCAGTAGACGTTATTTGAATGGTCATTCAATGTTAAATGTCTTAATTGCTGTTGGGGAGGGTTTGCAATGTAAGAGGGAAAAATGTTTGCTTCTGCAACCAAGTAGTGAGCACTGCAGAAGGACACTTTTAAATTGTGGTAAATCTGGATACTCTGGCCATGTCTCACAGGAGGTAACGTTTAGTGTTCATTCAAAAGAAACCCATATGCAACGGTTTTGAGTCTGGCCTTTGAGAATACTTAGAATTAGATTGTATTACTACAAAGGGTGTAATAAACCATCAAAAATGGGTAAATACTTCTTGTTGAGGCCTTAGAAAGAGCTCTCTCAAAATATAGCCCTTTTTTTTTTATTCAAGGTGACATGGCTCATTTACTGAGAGCCTGAATAAAGGGAAGTGGACTTGTTGGATCTTCTTAAGTTCTGAAAGGTTAGGGGTGAAATTTTTCAAAATGTAAGAAGAAGTCCAGTTGCAGCTGCCCCCTATAAGCATGGGTTGTCTCTGGGCATCCTCCCTCTGTCTGAAAACATTCATGTTGTTTGAATATTTATTATAAATTGACTTGGGAGTGAGTGTGCACGTGAATGCTAGGTTGTCTTTATCAGGAACCTGGGTGTTCGTGGCCCTCACCAATGACCGCTGGTACAAGCTTCAGACTATTACAAATTAGCGTTATTGAAAAAGAGTTCCTTAAAATTGGACAGATGGATGGGAGTGTGCCATGTCCTGAATTAGTCGATTTAGGTAATTATTTTGGTAAAATGAATATATGGAATACAAATAATGGTTCATTATATCTCTGTGCTAAAACAGCTTTCATGGGGAATGAATTCTGGTCAAATTTGAGACAAACTGTTAACAAATCCCATCATTTTGAAAAATGGACTAAACTCTTTATTTGGTGGTTTCTCAACTTTGTAACTTAAAGGACTATTTAGATTACCTGCTGTGCCTGGGCTTAATCAGGGTTCGAAATTCCTGGGAATTTGGTACTAGCCAGCAGGGCTAACAACTCTGAAAAGTTGTTAGCCAAAAGTAGCAAGCCCAATTGGTACTATTCTGTCACGTGATCTCAAACATACTATATCTGAATATTACTTCGTAGCCTCACGTCACGTCGCCTGCATATTCGGAAATCAACATGCAGAAAATCGTTTCTAAGGGGATCGCTTGGAACGCTGTGGTCACTGTCCTATAGTATAATATTATTAAAACGTTTTCAGTTCAGCCTTGAATGATTTCATGAAAATTATGATAAACTACAAGATAACATGGCGGGACGTTGGATTTCAAATTAAATTCTTTGTTTTTTTTTGTGATTCCCTGTTTATTTTGAATGTATTTGACATAAACACTTCATTTGCCAACCTGTCCTACTCCACGGAACTGAGCGCACAATGGGCTAACAACTTTTGATTTTCACACGCCCGGACAATAAATCGTACGGCCGAACAGTCATTTCGTACCCTGGCTTTGTAGCAGATGGCTCACTTGGCTATCGTGTAGAGGTCTTTTGGGTAAGGGGGAGGGAGTCAGGACCCTGTGGTTTAGCTTTATAAAAAATAAAGCGACAATATACTCTATCTTCAAAATAATTATGTTGGTGTTTTGGTGCTCGGTATGACCTACTGTTAATAAAAAGTAATGATGGAAATTTATGGTGAGCTACACTAAGATTATGCATCCCATCACAGATGTTCAAACACCAGAGAGCACATGGAATCGCAACAGGGACCACTACCATGATCATAGTTGTCAGTCATTTTAGTTGCAACTGTGCCCCAAAAGATTCCATGTTGCGAAAGCAGGATGTTTTCTTCGATGCTTCAAACCAATCTGACATTTGTTTGTAACTGGAAGACATGGCGTAGTGGGAACTGAAATACTATTTCCTTTCTAAACTTTCTTTATTATTAATTTTCTCAGCAAGTTACCTGTTGGTTCTCAGAGCGGTAGCAGAAATGGATAGATAATTATGGTAAGCAAACCTCTGTAGCATCTGCGTCCCACATGATTCCACGCTGTGTATGCAGTATGTTTCCCTGGATGCCCCTCAGACTTTTCTCATTTAGTTGTTATCAACACGAAAAGGCACCACGGGAATCATCAAAAGTTATTCCACTAAAAGATTTTCAAATCTGTGAGGGGAACTAAAATAGTACAGACACTTTGTCCCTCAAGACAATACCTGTAGGACCAATACCAAAAGGATGTTGATAGGTGGCTTTACTGTCAGGGAACACAGCTGCCTCATATTGAAGGTAACATTGGATCACTCTTTGGAGAAAATGTGCTGGGAGGTAGTGTGATGGGACGTAGTGAGCAGTGTAGGGAATGGGCTGTAAGCTACAAGGAACAAGCCTGGTAGGACTATCAACAGGCCCATGAGGAAAGACTAAAATGGTACAGATGAATGGAAACCTACCAAGACTCAAAACTGCACTGTATAAATCACTGAGGTGGGATGGATGGATGGATGGATGTACGGAAGTATGGATGGTAGCCAGTGACTGCTATGAATAGCGTAGCTAGCAACAAGGAAAAGAGCCCATGACAGATTGGAAAGACAGCAACCAGGAGGTAAAGACTGTAAAGGTGCTGCCATGCACTAGCAATCCAGCAGTAGCAATCCCTAGCAGCTTTGGTACAGACAGCATAAGCTACTTTCATTCTAAGGACAATACCCCTAGGGTCAACAAGAGCAGGGGTGGTAGATGACTCACTGCGGTAGGAGAAGGAGGGGGTTTCCAGGTTTTTCCTTGTGGCTGGCAGAATGAAACATCCGTTAGAGTTCTTAAAAATGCATCAGGGAAGAAAGAGTTGTAAAAGAAGGGCAGTGTGGCTGCATCGATCGGTACTTTTTCAGTAGTCAGTCAAGTGCTGTAAGTCAGATGATTTCCAGCGGCAGGTAGAAGATCCAAAAGATTTCAATAGCACAGCTTCGGAGTAGGAGAAGGAGGTCCTAAGCAGAGGTGCAGCTGATAGTGAGGTGAACAGGCCAGTCAGGGACAGAAATATGGAGCAGAAAGCTGGAGTTAAGTGGCCACGGGCAACAGCAAAGATCGGGAGATCATAAGTTTTTCTCTGTTTCCCCGTATCCATAAGTTGGGTCCTCTTCTACACGTCCCTCCATGACAATCCTTCTTCATTTCGGGCAAGTAGAAGCTGCAAAGCTGAGACGAGAATTGATCATGATAGCTAGTTCCTTTCAGCCATTTGATTTCAAAATGTGATTAACCACAACAAATTACTTTGAAATCCTTAAATAATGGGATGCATATTTCCAATCAAGTCCCACCACTGATTTATGTTTTCACTTAATTGTTACCTGAAGGTGACTGATGTGGTAGCTGTTTATTTAAAATGAATAGAAGGACATTTGTCCATACACCCACACCGTGTTTCAAACAAAATGTGCAAATATAAATCCTCCAGGGTTCTAAACTCAACCACAGATGGATTACATCTAATCTAACTCACAATGTGAAGTGTTCTTTTACAGTTTGTTTGACATTACCACCAAGACAAACATAGCACCCGTATGGACAGTCTGTTTTTCTTTGATATGAACAGCTCTTTAATTAGATTAGATTATTTTAACTTTGTCCAAATATGGCATTAAGATATAACGATGGGAAAAATTACACCCCTAAAAAATGTTTACATTTCTGTTTAAGTGAATATTGGTCTTATAACAACATGCTACAGTAGCCACAGTCATAAACATTTCCATCAAAAATACAGAACCAGATAACAGATTAATTAGAAGGAAAAAAAAATCTTTTTCCCCCTCTCAGCCATGTTTCAGAACCAGTGAGCACAAAAAGTCTCTTGACAGAAATGTTAGTGGTTGTGTGAAAGAGAGCCTTTGATCCCTGTCTCTTTCCTATAAAGGTGCTGTGGCCCTGAAGCGGGTGGTTGGAAAATGGCATGCACAGATGTTCATGTTGCTCTTTTGCAGGAAGCCAGAATAAAAGGCTGCCATCAATGAACCTGACGCAAAGTGCATTCCCCACTAGGCCCCCTCAGCCACGTGGTGCGGAGATGCTTTATCCAGTGAAGACACAGGTCTCCCTGGAATTCTTTTACTCTTTGAGCTTCTTTCAAGCAGTCACATGAGGACTGAGAAAGAAATGTGTCATCTCTTTATGGCCGTCCCTTCAGCTTAGGTAATGGAGTCCAAGTCATTAAAGGGCTGAGGGGAGAAGGTAGCCCACATACGCCACAAGATAAAGGGTGTGCTCCAAAGGACAGGAGGATATTTAAGAGTCTGCAGCATAAATAAAAATCCTTTGTAGTTTTCATTTCAAGGGAGGCTTTGTTTGAGGGATCAGAAATAATGTAAATTTCTGCACATTTACCACAAAAGTCTCACATACTGTTAGTTCCCCCGTCCTCTTCATTAGTTCATTAAATGTGAGATGTGTCATTTAAAAGAAACTTACTTCTGAATACATAAGATAGAAAAAAATACTTTTTTCTTTGCAATGGACCATGTGTGCAAACTACTGTGTATCTATGTTGTAAATTAACAAACCATAAAATGTAGAATAAATAAATAAATTGACTTATTCCCTACACAAAATGGACCAGTGACAAGATTTTACTGGTCAAAATATTTTTATTATATGAAATACATTTGGACGCCTCTGAAATACTGTTATGGTGTTGATATGTCAATTTATTCAGAAAAGTGTGCATTCACTAGATTAGATTAACAATATCGTGCTTTAGGGTCTACTAAGGGACTTAAATGGCACACAACTGCTGTTTAGATTTATTCCGCTGAGCAGAATTAATTGGGGGGGGGGGGAGCAGAGAAAAAGCGTTGTTTCTCAGAACAGAAACATTTTTAGCTGTTATTCTAAGGCATTTTTTTCTGCCACTGCACAAAGGCTTCTGTCTGGATTCTCAGAGAAGCCCAGACCCTCTCAGGCGCCGTGAGCACTCAAAGGCAATTGAAAAGCCATAAGAGATAAGTTGAATCAACAGTGTGATTTTCACTTCCCTGTCAACTCTCATTGTTGATAAAGCCAGCATGCCCACAAAGGTCTGGAAACCTGCATGACAAGTGGAACCTCCTGGGAATAATTGGGTGAAGTGGTAGTGTAAGTGATGCGAAGATTAAGAGATTACCATCCCAGAGCAGGAGCCCAGAGCTCTGTAGGAAAGAGAGATTTATAGACCGGAAGTTGCATTGTTTAGCTCACTTCTCTGAGCTAAAGTAATTGTGTTTTCATTTTCATAAAGGTAGAAATTTGGGAAAAGACAATGATGAACCACAGCTTCTGCAGTCCCTTTGTTTCTGTTCTGAATGTGTGTCTACACATGTGACTACACAGAAAGTAGGTTATGGCTGCGAGGGGAAAAGAGCAAACCTATTACCAAGGGTAACTACTGATTTAAATGTACATTTTTTTTAGCAATGAGTAAACACTGGATTTAGTTAGAGTAATCGTTTGATATTAAGGAACAGAAATCTACATTTATCCATTCTTGTGGGCCATTGCTCGCTGTCATGCGCAGATCCTCTGTGAGGAGCCTGTGAGGTTAGAGATTTTTATGGAGTTTTATCCCCACCACTTGGTTATGATGTTTCACATTTATGCTGCTCTGTGTTTGATTCAGGCCCTCTGCACGGCCGGTACTTAAGTTTTCTTTATCACTGTGTTATTTTATAACTTGCACTTGTTGAAGGACAATTTTTGTTTCTTTTCTATGATAAACTATGCATATCAAACATTACAAATGTCAATACAAACCTACAATGTGACAAGTTCAATCTCATTTCAACTCATTGAAAAAAAAATGCTGAATATTTGATGAATACTGTATGTGATCATGGTGACCATAAAATAACCATAAAAGAGTTGTACGGATAAAATATGGTAATTATGTCTGCTTAAAGCTAGTTTCTAATAAGCGTTTTTCATACACAGCGTGTTGGTGAGTGTGCAGATGAAAGCAAGACAATCAGCTATCAAAAGAGATCCAATAAAATCAAGTTTGTGTACAACCTGCTATTTCTGACATTTAGAAAATTAAAAAATGTATATTTTGTAACTAAATATTTTGTATAATAAAGTTTGAGGTAAGTTTGAGGTTGATAACATCTATAGGCTTTCTCCATAATCTCAAAATGTTTTTTTGTTTTTCTTTTTTTTCTGCAACACACTATTGAATTGATCCTTACTCACTGCATGGCTATATATTTATTTTTTCCATGTTGTTCAACCATGAACTGGGCATTTTGACAGCACCACTTGTGGTTGCCTGGAGATCTGTGGCACATTTGCAGAATCTCTATTTAAAGCCCAGTCTCCTGCTCTTTTGTACGGAAAAAGAAAATCTGTGTTTTGAGGGCTGGGCCAGAACAGTTCTGCAGATGGTCACACCAAAGGGGCCCTTCCACCTGTCATTCCAAAAATTGTAAGAACAATATTAAAGGCCAACATCTGTGTGATGTGCTATTCGGGTAGAATAAAGCATAATTATAGCGCTTTGTTATTAGAATTTACAGTTATGCATTCAACGCTTTTATCCAAAGCAACTCCCAAGGATACAGGACATTAATTAACATTCAACCTTGTTTTGGAGAAAAATTTACAAAAAATAATTCTATCATCATGAGTCCGCTGGAGAGAGAACTTAGATCCTAAAGATAATATAGGATTTCACTGATAATATAATATGTACTTTGTTGATCCCAGAATTGGGACATTGGGCAGCATCAGCATGACATAGAGAAAACAAACAGTAACCAGCTCAACATAAACTTAAAAAAGAGAAAAATAAAAGTACTTTCATATTAAGTCCTATTGATCCTAGACATTAGTGCCAACAGTAAGAATTGTGCAGCAGATATAAAAGTAATGTTTTCATGTTGTCAGACACATGTCATTTTTTTATGAGTGGAAGTACATTAGGGGTCTATCATTGCATTTCATCTTCACACACTCTCAGATTTCTTCTAAAATAAATGATATCTTTTTTTTCTGTTTTGTTCAATTCCTTTCTGCCATCACTACCAAACAAAATTGAAAACTGATCGTGGTATATAATTACAATATATTTAGAATATTTCTGGTCATCTCTTGATTGGTTAAATGTAATGATATGTGGTATGCAACATATCAAGCATGACAAGGACAGTTTCAGTATCATAACTATTACATGTGTTTTTCGGAGATATATCCACATTAGGTCTATTGATTGAATGTACAATCAAAAACACTTGAAATCCAAGTTTTGAGTCATTTGTGCCATATAATTTATGTATAAAATCAAGCTCAAAATACCACACGGTTTCATGGAGGCGCTGGGTCCTGTACAGTTACATACACAGGGTATAAAGGGATTCTGGGTCCTGGTCTGATTCTTGGTTTCCTACCATAATGGCCCCCTCCTCAAACCCTCTGCACTCAACAGCATGTCTGTGTTTGCATGCAGTAAATGAAGCATATGCTTAATAAGCAGTGTAAGGAGAAGTGGGTGATTTGTGATGTGTCTTGTGTTTTATACAGTGCATTTCTGACTTTTTAGCCCCAGGGATCCGATGCAGTGGTATTACTGTGTACATTTAGCCAAAGATGGATTAACAAGCACAGTAATAATCACTCACAGGTTGGTAGGAATTGAAGAATCAGAACAGCTCTAGATCATTCGGCATGTGTAAAATAACATATTGGCATTGCTTTGGGAAGCATCAGTTCCTGGACACTCTGTCCAGGAACTTTAATCAGAACTGTATTATTAACATGACACCTGCTTTGCTCAGCTAAGAGCCTAATACTTCCATGTGATACAGAGCATGCACAATGACAGCCATTAAGTGAAAATCAATGGGATCAGCTCTCTCCCCTCAGAGCTGCAACAGCCTCAGAACGATAGCTATGGAGTTCTGATATCTGCCGAGATGGAATAGTAATTAGAGCAATCGGAGATTCATTATTGAATCATTATTATGTAATTGAGCAGCTGGCCTTCTGGTAGTAGCACATCCATACTTCACAAGCTATACTTGGGCAAAAGTAAGGCCTTGCTAACAAAAATCTGATACATGCCATTTACTCCAAGAACCATTTTAAAGCCCGCCTGCTATTTAGAAAGAATGAGGCAAAAAAAAGGTAAATGAAGGAGGAGGATTAAAGCACCTACTAACAAGAAATGATGAAAACTTGAAGACACATCTCTTGCTCTGCTTGGTTCTTGCTGAGAGGTCACCTGTGTTAGCCGCCATATGTGCATCCATCAGCTCCAAAAGCCACACCCTTAATCTCTGTGATGCTACTCTTGGTCCATTAGTTTCTACCACACTTTCATCTCTTCAAAACATCCTCTACTTTCTACAAGTTAGCTATTGATAACAATAGTGCATCTTTTATAAATACAAATGATGCAGCATAACTATCAATAAAGTCATTCATAATATGTATTGAACTAAGTCTAGTATACACAACACTTAGTCACATCGCCGTCTTAGTTTGTTTGTATCTGAATGATCTGACTTTGTATTATCAGTACTATTCTTTACCAAAAACAAAAGGAACGTGCTAATGAGAAATAAGACGATAGTGCATTTATACTATTTCATTCTAATCACCAGACCCTCAGCCTTCTAAATCAAACCAGTACATGATGAGTGATCAGCGCTTCCCCTCATGCGCTGAGACACACTGTTAGAGTTTGAAGATTCATCCTTTGCTGTCAGCGACAAACGGTGAGAGCTCTCGGGCCTTTGAAGGTGTTGCAACAGGGAGTCACTTCATTAGCGCTGAGAGATGGGCGGGGAGAGCCTCTAATCTCTGGTTCTACTTCACCAAACGCTTTCAGTGGATGGAATTATTCTGTGGCTGAGGAATAACGTTATTGTAGATATAAGACAAAACTGTAATTTCTCATTCCATGTGTGTGTGTCTGTGTGTGTGTGTATGTTTGTGTTTGCTTTGTATCCAGCTAGATAACGTAGACATAAACCAGTTTCTCCATGCTGTGTATGTAATGTTATAGTTAAAGCCAGAACCCGAAATGCAGCCAAGACCAGGAAATAACATAAACAGGTTTATTTAAAGGAGGACATGGATGAAGCAAAGCAGACCAGTCTAACTCTAGTCTCAAAGGTGGGTTAGGGCTCCATAATCTCACAAGTGAGTGTGGGTCAAAGGGTTTAAGATCTTCAAAAGATTTGCAGAAAACAGAGAATCCAATATCCATAATCCAAAAACGTAGCTGTCCACAGGTGGCAGAAGATCTGGCACTGAGCAGGAGAAGAGCGGGTGTTAAAATAAGGAGCCGAACAGGTGAGGACAATGAGGAATCAGCAGGAGGAGAGAGATGTGCAGCTTAGGCAAACGTGAAATCTGGACAGTGTATGGTAACTCTGTCACCAATGTGCACACACCAGTATACGGTCTTTTGTAGAGTCAAAAGACAACACATTACATATGTGTCCAAAAGAAAAGTTCAGCTCTATCACACTGATAAACAAAATAGGGGACTGATATTTAATGATGTATTGATGGTGTCTACTATAACAAGAAAAGGACAAAATTGTGTCTGAGCTGGGAAATGCAAATTAAATCCCCTAACCGTTTGTTTTGGTAAAAAAGGAAAAGAAGGCCAGCTTTACAGTAAGATCAGCGCATATATGCATAAGTCAACGTGGTCTGAAGAGCTGCATGTGCACGTTTGAATTACATTACCTCTGTTTTAAGGCTGCTGCACACACTTATGTGTATTTGTTTTAAACATAGAGATGCTAGTAGAAAAGTAATTAACATTACCATTTAAAACAATAAGTCAGAACCTGTAAGTTCTCACCAGGTTATTATCAGGTTCACACTGATCAAAAATTGTCTCGAAACGTTTCTTGTCATTCCCCCTGAATTTACCCTTTCAGTTTTCCATTGATCCCTTTTGTGTTGCTCAGTTGAAAATAGCTTTTTATGGTACTTTTTCCTCAACCTGTTTCTTTTTCTATGTGAGCTTTAGTGGAGCCTAAAGAGTTTGTTTCTGCCATGTGAAATCCAGCATTTAGATCCAAACCCTGTTTGGAAGGAGTCAGCACAAGGTTTCCAGACTTCTTGATTAATGGAACAGTCTCCAGTAAAACTCCTGACAGTCCTTGAATGTCCTCTTGAACAGAAAGAATACCCAGGACACCAGAGTTAGATTAATTCTTTTTTTTCCATTAACCAAGTTTAATTTGCGATTCAAATTAAAGTCAATGTTTGACGCTAATATTCTGAGATTTTTCTGACTTTTAGTTGGTTCAGGTTGCAGCTGGTGTGTGTGGTGCTTGACTCTCAGTTAGAGCCTGATGATGCAACTGCATCTAAAAAAAGGCAACATTTTATATGTGCTTTGTCTATCAGAATCATTTCTGATAGCTTAATGGGACATTCTTTGTTTTAAGGGACCCTTGGCTGCTACAAAATTACTTTTTTAATATCTCACACAATACTACATTAAGAGTTCTGGAAAACAGGAGATACAATTAGAAGTGTTCTAGTGGGATCTATTTCATAAAATGAAATAATAGATTGTACATTTCAAGAGGGATGATTTAAACCTGTTCACGCTGATTCTTGCTCGAATTTTTTTCTCTGTTGTGACAATTGCTGTGTTTTCACAGACATCTATGCTAATAAAAAGGCTCATTTACATGTCAAAAACCCTCTTTTATCTGTGTTTTTCTACAACAATATCAACAAAAGGAGGCATGCAAATAGGTGCTTGCTATAGCCTTCCATACATCCAACATTTTTCACAATCACTATATTCAAGCAGCAGCAGGTTAGATTACATCATTTCAGTTATTAAAAGTTACATAGCTGAAAAGTCATACCATAGATCATTTAGATAAAAAGAGTTTAATGCTCTGCATATGTAAAGCTCTAAACGAAGCAGACCCCCCCTCTTAGGAACCAGTCTAGGTTCAGGAAGTAGACCCCCCTCTGAGGAACCAGTCTGGGTTATAGTTCTCCTCATTCCTCACTCATTATTATTGACATTATTTTGTGTTTCTCTCTGTCAGAAAAGGACAGATTGGATTAAGGAGTGTGTTGCGTCCTCTTTCCTACCCCCCCCCCCCCCCCCCCCCCCCCCCCCCCGCGTCTTTTTTTTTTTTTTTCCATAGTGTGCTTGTGCGGGCTGAGGATGAGAATTGGGTCACAGTGAAGTCTTTGAGGAACCGTTTCTTTCATTATACAGGAAACCTTCTCTTTTTATATTTAGGAATTCCACCAGTTTTGAGTTTTATTTTATTTGACTGGCTTATAATTCTCTTGGATCTAACTGGACATACTTTGAGGTAATATTGTATTTTGGCACTATAGACATAAATCTCTATTAAATTGACTTTGTTATCTGAGGAAAATTGCTTATAAATATGTATCCTAACAAGTATATTCTTAATTTGATTCATAATCCTATATTCCTAATACACAGACAGTTTCTCCTTCAAGACATGAAAACCAGTCTATACATAGGACAGTATACAGTAAATGTAGTACATATATATATATATAGTGTCACATAATTGGATACAAACAAAAAAATAATACAATTTAAAATATTATTAAATTCAGTTTATTTCAGTTAAATACAATTTGAAATACTTACTGATTCCAAAAACAAACTTAGCTACTGTAGTATTAACCATTACTTGCATATCATTGTCACATGGATTAGGTCCAAATAATTGAAGGGTTGTAAAACAACATATGATATAGCTTAATTTCTCCAATACAGGGGCAATTTAAGATTTAAGATAAATGATTTGAAAGACTGCTGAACAAATACTTCAACATTTTAAGCACAGAGATGATGTCAGATGTTTGTGTCCAGGCTCCCAACTTTGTTTCTGAGCCTCTGCCATGCCCTTTCAGTTCCATTTTATTGTATTACCACCCTACATAATATATACTCACCAGTACATATACTGGTGAGTGTTTATTTTAATCCACACACACATTAAAGGAGAGGACCGTTCAGATGCAGACTATTATTTTTCTCAGCTTACAAAGCTTTAAAGTGTGCTTTGGACACAGCCAACAGAGAAATAGCCGCATGAGCTTTACTCTCTTTTTAAACAGACTTGGACACATTTTACTATGAGAAAACATGCACTGGAGCTTATTCAGTAAAAAGTCACTTTGTCGAACATTTTCTCCATCCAGGAAAGGAGTTCCTAAAACCTTCCAAAATGGTGGTTTGCATGCGTAACTATCACACTCTTAGGCAACTGAATCTACACAACAATGGGCAAATGCAGAATCACTGGTCACTTCCACTAAATTCTGGACACAAAAGAAAAACTCTGTTGTTTACGGATGGTTTTAAATTCAAAAGTTATAAAGGCGGGGCTGATATTACTAGTCCCTGGTTATCAAGACCAAGACAATTTCACTACCGACCCAGTCCTTGGGGAGATTCTTTAATACTGTGTTCAGAAGAGTATGCGTCATCAGAAGATGATAGGAAGGAATGTAACCTGGAGAACCATACATTCCCTGATCTTCACATCTAGTATTACAATAATCTGATAATAGAGATTGTTTTTCCTATAAGAAAAAGGAAGAAAACAAAGGCTTGATGATCGTTTTAAAACCAGGTCAAGATAACACAAATTGTCCAAGACCACAGCTCCACATCTGACCTGTTTATGACATCAGCTTCTAAAAAATGTCTTCATCGAAAAAGTGAAAGGGCAATAGTTCATATAATAATTCAGATGACTCCACAAAGTCTCTCATACTCTCTCAACAAAACAAGTGGTTTTCCTGGTTAACCTATGCAAATTAAAGTTTACAGGTGCTGAGTGCAGATTGTTTAAGAGACCAAGAGCTCATAGATGATTGGCTGCCATAAAGGACATCTCTTAAATATGATGACGGTCTATTAACTCATCTCTCTACCCCCCCTCCAGATAAGCCACATAGTTAAGCATAAGTCACATATCCATAACATGGAGTGTTTAGGGGTGGTTTGTCGTATTATTCGAACATTTCTTGGCTGAAATAGTTTTGTTCAGGATGAAGGACTGTAAGCTGGTGTGGTGTTTAGCACCATTGCGTCACAGTGGGGGTTCCAAGTTCAGTTCCCTGGCTATGTAGAGTTTGCTTTATCTCCCCAAGTTTGTGTGGGTTTTTTTTTTCTTTCTTTCTACCCTGCTTCTCACCCAGTGACTTCTGGGATACTCTCCAGCCCCTCTGCAACCCTATAGGAGTTTATTTGCATAGTTTTTCAGTGTTTTATTCATTTATCAGCATATTTATTTACTGTTTATTTCTTGTAATTATTGACAGTTTTAGTCCTTCATGAATAAACAGTAAAAAAAACAAAGAGTAGAGTATATAATCTGAGGATATTCAATTATCCTTAATACTTTACAAGATGTTTGAAGCACTGGAGCCCATCCCAGCTGCATTAGGTATGTTAGGTTCCAAATTCACCTAACATACATGTTTTTGGACTGTGAGAGGAAGGTGCATAAACAGCCAGAAGAAGAAAACTCCACCCAGAAAGGCCCCAGCCATTTTGAATGGGTACACTTGTGCTGAGAGGCAGTGCTGAGCACCACACCGCCATTCTGCCCAGACATAACACGGTTCCACCTTTAACAGTACAGGATCTGCAGGGTTTTGCTCCAAAGCTGAGGCTTTATGGCTGCTGATGACTGTAGTAAAGGGCTTGTGGTTGCTGAGTGGATTTGGTTCTGCCGCATTACGTGTCATTGCATGTCATCGTCTGCAGAGCAGCACTTTTAGGATTAGTCCCGATGAGGATTCGATACAGCCACGCTCACGATGCCCTCACCTGTGAGCTGATTCAGGACAGAGATGAGGTGAGTAGTAACCCCTAAACAACACCTTCTGCCTTCCGTTGTCAGTTTTGGAAATCCTAGACTGAACATTGAGCTACATTTAGTAAGAATTACAGATAACTGAGTGGTTTGAGTATAAAGCATGAACATCGTGTACTTTTTTTGAAGAAAACAAACAGAAGAAATTTACACCCACAGAGTTTCCAGAAACAGCACTTGTGTTTATATTTTATTTTACTTCTCCAACTGCACTAAAGTCCCTTTTGTGTATTTGTCTTCCAGTTTTCCTCTTGTTTCCAGAATGATGAACCCAAGAACACTGAATTATGAAAACACAAAAAGAAACAGAACATATTTGTCTGCTTTGCTGTACTGTGGTCCGGATAAACAAGTTTGCAAGCCCTTATAATCTATCTATTCTGATAACGTAGGGTCACTGGGAGAGGGGACTCTGGACTTATCCCAGCTTTCATCGGCTAAGAGCTGGGTAGACTCTGGAAAGGTTGCCACTCCATCACAGGAGAGAACCCACACAGACACAGGGAACCAGAACCTTCTGGCTGTGAGGCGATGGTGCTAACCAGCTCAGAACCATGCTGCCCTATGAACTATCATATCTTGAAGGTGCATGATAGTGTAGCCATTAAGAGCTGGATCATCTGAATGTGTTTCTGTTTTCTTGTGCTGCATTCCATTTGACATTTGTCACAGATGCAGGCTTGGTTGTTTTACCAAATAGAAATGGGGTGTTAGCTATGCTTTCCTCTCAGACTGAATCCTTTGTCCCTGCCATGTCCAAAGGGTCATTACTGTCTCCCTTCGATTCAAATGCCACGATAATCCAGGATTCTACAATTCTGCTTTGGTCATGCTACATCTCCATGTCAACACTATGATTTGTGGTTTTATCTAAAAAAAAAAGAATGTCTGCATGTCCATCTTCACATCCCTACAGTAACCCACCCCCCCCCCGGCAGGTTTCTCAGTCCACATATAATGCAAGGTTTCATCGGAGTGGTCAGCTCTGTGACTGTAATCCCCACAGTGAGTGGGAGAAGCTAAAAGAGCTAACTCTGTGATCCAGGATTACTGTTGGCTATAAGCACTATCGCCCTCCTCTAAGCCTTGATCCCCTGTACTGCGCAGAGCTGGGCCCTGTCTGTGGAGCTGCTATTGCTGATCAGCCCATAAAGGTAATCGCATACAGCAAAGTGACCATCCTGTGCTCACCATTGTTCAGCTAAGTTCAAACCCCAAAAAATGGATTCAGTGGATACTGTTGACCTGATTTAAGCACCTTTAAAAACTAAGAGAAACACAAACAAACTCACTTTATATCAGGACAACAAACACTCTTTGGAATTTACAAATGTCCACAAGTTCCCATTGAAAATGTGTTATTATTCTTATTATTAGTAGTAGTAGTAGTAATAGTAGTAGTAGTAGTAGTAGAAGTATTGGCACAAATTCATTGAACATTAGTCTCACACACATTAAAGTCTCACACACATTCTCACCAGTTACAATAAATAACATTCTGAATTGTATTTGCTGGATTTAAATCATCTCTAGTAACAAATGCCACACTTCCAATAAGCAACAGTTTCTATTACGTATACTAAGTGGTTAGATATTCACAGAATAAAAGCTCTTGTTAATCATGGTCACGTTTCTGAGTATTATGGTGATCCCATTAAAAACTCACTGGTGATTAACATTAGGCTTGACAGAGATGTATTCTCTTTAAATTCTAACGTATTTTCATACATGTTAAAATGCTTAATTTCAGGAGAGGGCGACATGGAATAGTTTTTACTTTGAATTCAATTCAGATAGAAGGACTTTAACCCCACAGTGAGTGGGAGAACAGTTGTCCTGATCCACACATCCCTCCTCTGATAATGGTAGGGGGTACAGTAAGGGAAGCTTCTCTAGTCACTAATCGACTAAGTAACATCACGGTTGGCGATGAAGAGTTTTTGGAGCTGGTTGACAAATGATTTTTCAGGTTCCAGATCAACTAGTAGAGTGAACTTGTTCCACTTTTCAAATCCTTCTACCCACCTGATAAAATGGATCTCTTCTGGAGATTGTTAAGCTCTCCACAGGACTGCTGATGTTGTGTTGATGAGAATCAGATGTGGAGAAGCAGGGGAGATCTCTAAACCCTGTAGGACAGAGTTTTTTACGCCTGGATTAGAGTGAAGTGTTGGAACAATCTATCGGATGATTTAGCTATCAAACTTTTGCTTTGATTGGCTCTGTATGAAATGTACTCATTTGGAATACAAACAGTTATTGCAATTCCTTTGCTGACAATAATATGAATAATGTATCTGTATTTTCTAGAGTAAATTGCTTAGAACCTGATGGACTTTCTAACTCTCTTTGCATGTTCAGGTATTGTAGTTTTGGAGTGTAACAGTACTTAATAATTCTGGGGATCATAACATTTAGATGTCAAAATGAGAATTTGTGATGAGGGCTTTGTCTTTCTACCTTTACATCTGATGGGCATTGCCTCTTCAAGCTAGTCTTTTCTTTTTGCATTAGGTCTAATCACTTTTAAAACCTTTTCTGCAAACCTTTGAGATTTGTTATTGTCAGAATTTCAAAATGTCTTTCATGGAAAAGCTAAATGATACTTCTTTAACATTTTGCTATTCTGATTAGAAAATACTTTCACAAGAGCTGCAACTCATTGCATTCAGATTATTATTCACATTTTAGACAGTGTTTCATAATGGAGAAATAGGGGTTCTAAAATATGAAGAAAAAAAAAAGAATATTTCTCCCTTAATGACCAATTCAACCACCACAAATCAATAGAAAGTCAAGCAGATTGTCCATCAGCTCACTGGCACTGAGGGAGTTAGCAGACATTCACTTTTAATATCAACGCCATGCAGTTAGTGATATTAACTAAGTAATTTGGTCCTTTCTTTTCTTTATACATTTATATATTTGCTAGTTGGTGGGGGGCTCATACCTCTACTTCTAACACTCCTTTCATTGACCTCTTAATGTTCCATTTGTCAGTCCTTATGTAGCACCTTTTATTCTCATACCCTCTAATGTCCTCTGTCATGCAATAAAAGTGATCCAGGCAAGCCTCCCTTTTTCTATGGTAAAGAAAGCAATCAAAAGTATTCATTTTGAACATCTAAATTGCTAGCTCAGAGACATTTCCTGTGATGAATAGGAAGAAATGGTAGCATGCAGACAGCAGAAGGGAAAAAGGGCTACATACATTATGAAGGGAGGTAAGAGGCTTATGCTGAAAATAGAACCAAAGTAGAAACTAATTTTCAGCTTTTTCTTCAGATTTTTGACTGGAGTAATGCTATGATTGAATTTGCCAATAATTTGTTTGGTTGACGCACCAAGAAAAGTTACTTAAACAAATACTTCTGTCACCCAGCTTACAAGAAGGAATAAATTACAGTATTTATACCCAGCTGCTAAAGGTAAACCCTTTTAGAAAACTGACTAAATGCTAAACATTATTATTTCCACAAACTATGTTCCCTTATCGCAAAATTGTGGTGTATTTATTTTTTACCACTAGAACAGTATTGTCCTATAACGAATGGAAAGAAGAGGACCTTGTAATTAGAGATACCTAAATATTATTACACTTTGCTAAACTACAACACACATGAGTAGTGGCACTTTGCACTTAATTATCAAAGTTTGTGTGTAACAAAATCAATTGCACAGATAAGAGGTATAAGATCATTTATTGTTATTTTCTGAGTGATTTTCGGCAGTTGCTGTTTTTTTTCTTGCGGTTGAAACGGTTTAGCATGCCTCCACCTATCAGAGAGGGGAGTCAGACTGTGCCAGTTCCATCATCCATCCATTTTCTACACCACATATTCCCAACAGGGCCACTGGAGACAACCCATGAGAGGCCATCTATCTGTTTCAAGTAATCACTGGGAGATTTGGAGTTTTAATTAACCTAACATGCAAGATTTGGACAGTGGGCGGGGGCCAGAGTACCCAGGACAACCCATGCAGATACACAGAAAGGTGCTGGTTCCCCCATAGACTCGAACCGGGAACCCTGTGCTGACCACCACACCACCGTGCTGCTCTAACTTCAAAAGTAACGGCAATAAAGACAAAGGAGTAACTGACTGCAGATAAATGTGTGTTGTCAAATATTTACATGCTATTGAGTGGGTAACTTGCGTGGAAAACTTACTTGTCCAAACATGGACGTGGAGCTTTTGCTGAACTCACCATTTCTAGCTGCAGCTACTGAACCAAAGGGGTGTTCTGCCAATCGAAAGGTTGGTGGTTCAATTCATGACTTCCCCAGACAGCAGAGTCTCCTTTGGCAAGATGCATTCATCACTGTGTGAACGTCAGTGAGAGAAAAAGCACCGTGCTGTCTGTAACACTGCACAAGAAGTGCTCTTAGAGTTGTCAGGTTAATAACAAAAGAGCAGATTTACTCTTTAGTGATGAGGTGGTTTAACCATCTAGATAATCGGAAAAGACATCCAGATCCTGATACCATTTGACACTGGGAATAGTTTTCTGTCCATTTTGTCTCTTAGTAGTCTTTCACAATTCCCTGGTTTACCCAAATAGGCCGTAGGAGAATTTTCTGTTCCAGGTATTTGTTTGGTTTGAAATTTGTTAGTTTTACAAACTGTTTATTTATCTTCTTTCGGAATTAAAGTAAGATGTGCAAAATGTCACTGTTTCCCATGTAAATCAAGGCTTCTCAACCTTTTCCACCACAGGTCCTACTTGAATATCTAAAATATGTTCAGGTCCCACTTCCAACACCATAAACAGGTCAGAGGTGAAATAATGCGCTCACTCCATTTCGATGATAATGAACGACAATTAAGAACGCGTTGGGGCTCCTTCACCACCAGCATCTGAACCATGCTGCAGAATAGTTAGCGATAGATCATGAAGGAGCTGTCCATCAGCACCACCCAGAAATCACACATCCAAAGCAAGGCTAACTAAGGAATAAAAAAACTCATTCATCAGTGGTGAAATGTATTTATAACTATTTCAAATACAATACTGCAGGAGCCAACCAAACCAAACTATGAAAACCAGTCTGTTGAATCATTAAGTCTGTATAACAAACAAAGCCAATGTAGATACTGTAAATACAGCACAGGTCGAAAATACCAGCAAAACATAACTAGGCCACTAAAATGGAACAATTGCAAAGAAAAAAAAGCACACATATTTGTGCTTTTTTCTAACAGTATGCGTTATAGCAACATTTCTATCTGCCTCCATGCCGACACATTTCCACAGATTCACGTACACCAGCTATATTTATGTTTGATCATGAGACTACAAACACAAAACTAATGTACAGATGCTGTAAATTCAGAATATAAGCAGCCAGAGAAAAAAATACAAGCAACACTTCTAAGGAAATGCTCAGTCTCAAGGTGTCAGCGTGGATTCCAGCACTTCAAAGCTTCATTTGCTTATGGCTCTGCACAACCACGCACAGCGGTAAAGGTTCGGTTTCAGAGCCTGTCCAAAAGCTCCCTGCCCTAAATATTTTCAGAACTGAACTTTCCCTGACCTCTTCTTTCTGTTTGACCGCCTGGAGATCACTTTTCGATTCGCCGTCACACACTCGTTCCTTTTAATTCACAGTTTCTAAGCAGCTATGTGTTTTTGCTCTCCATTCATCCACCTTACAAGTCATGACTTATGCTGATTGTGTAACAGCGGGGGGGTCCGGTGTTCTGCCGGCTGAAATATGCATCCCGTTGTAAATCAACCCAGGTGAGGCATATTTCAGCAGGTCTGCCCAGAATTGCATCACCTGCTGGTCATGCTCTAAGAAGAGTGTGAGATTGGAAAAAAATGATCTGATTTTGCATTTTGCTCTGCTCACATAGATACTGTGTGCCTTCCAATGCACACAAAGCTCACCTTTACGCTGGGAATGCATATTTCTGCAGATCGTCTGATTATCATAAGTCTTCATGTCGCCCATTATTCATCTAGCCTTCATGAAGAGATGAGAAAAAAGATTAACAAATGAAACACCCCTGTCAGCTTCGTTTTACGACTAACTTGACCTCTGGTGGATGCATATTTCTGGAGCAAAGTGACCCTGTCTGGCGACAACATAGGAAGGTTCCTGTCAGTGGTATATTATATGATGCCAGATGGAAGTGGAAACACACTTTCACACACAATACAATGTTTTTTTTTTTTATTTGTTATTATTTGGTGTCCCACTTGCAATCATTTCAAGCCCCATTGGTAGCACTTGTCCCACAGGTTTCATGATAAAGTGCTGGGGAAAACATTGGTACTTTAAAGATAGTACTGAAGGTAACATCAAAACTGTCATTTCAATTCATTACTTCTTGTAGGACATAGTAAATTTGAATGTAGTCAGGATAAAGGCAAAAAGATCTTTTCCTCACAGAGAAGACTCCCCTAATGAAGTATTTCCCCAGAGCTTCAGGTTTGGGGCTCTGGCTGCTCTGACATTTATTCTTAGAACATCATCCTCAGAACAGTAATCAGAACACATCCATGAAAAGAAACGGGAAGTTGTTATTTTGCATAAATTGCAAATCCCAGTTCCCAAAAAGTTTCAACATTAAATTTGACTGGACCAAACAAACTGAGCCCTGCGATGGACAGGGGACCGTCCAGGCTGTACCCTGCCTTTCGCCCATTGTCTGCTGGGACAGGGTCCAGTCCCCCCACGACCCCATTAGGGAATACGTGGTTCAGGAAATGGATGGAAGGATAAACAAACTGATTGGTTTAGTTTTGTACTTTTGGTAGAAGTTGTCTGCCTCTTGTCTGGTGACTTTCAGCATCTCTTGTCATAATAGAACTGAAACTGGTGCCGGCACTTTGTGCTGGTTAGTTCATTACATGTGGCCTGTAGTGATTTATTTTTCACTTTCATCGTGCGTTGCTCGGCCTGTGATGTACACAAAGAGTTTCACTGACTAATCTATGAAAAAAAACATGACATACAGACATCATCACGGAGTTGGAATACTGGATACTGATACTGAGTTCCTCTGAAGAACCATCTCAGACATTTGACCAACTCACTGATACTATACAATGCAAAATCTTCCCAAAAATATTATTCAAAAATCCCATTAAAAGATATAAAAGTTTTTATTGCATGAGCAGAGATGCCCCATCTGGAAACGACCTGGAAAAGGGCTCGGACCAGGAGGAGCATCTGTAGCCCCTCGTCCATATTCCTCAATGTTAACATGTCAGTTAGGTACGTCTGCTATGATGCCATGGAAAATAAGATTTTCAATGAGGGACAAAAGTCTTTTTTCAGGGGCAAGCAATGGTAGTGTTATCCAATCAGAACTTGCAGCTGGAATATTGCAGCACACCGAGATGCTCTGAGGACACAGACACCTGCTTTACATCCCATAACCTCTCCTGTAGGGAGAGAGAGGACTCAGACTTCTGACCCAGTCACCTATTGGATGAGGGGGGGGGTTTGATCTCAGGGAATCTTCAGCAGAGCCAAATCTCTCTGCTTTCTGTCGCCTCCAGGACCAGATGTCCTTACAGCCAGCAGATAAGACCTGAGAGCAAGACCTAACAGTCACCGTTAAAACTTCTCTAACCCGGTAAAACACTGAGCAATAAGCACATTAAGAGTAAATGTGTAATGGAACTCATTTGAATGGCTGCAGATTTATCTTCTACGGGAGATATATATGTGAACTATCAAAGTAAAGATAAAATAATAATCAGTCTGTGAGGAAAATACATATTACAGATACTAAAATGTCCTACACCTTTATTTTCTGTTTTCATTTACACCGATACAGCCTTTCTAAAGTGCAGCACAACAAAGGCTGTATTCTTCTTTTTGCATTTTCCTGGGCCTTGTTGTCGTCTCAGTGTTGCCTCTGTTGCGAATACATCTGACATTTTCACCAGTGTAATAAAAGTGTGCAGAGGATGAAGAGGACTACTGACATTTATGGTAATAGAAAGAGCAGTGGACAATGCTCTGTATGTGTTTGACCTCATCCCAGGAGGGGAGATGACTATGCATTGCTTTTTGAAGTGGCCAGGTAAATGAAAGGCAACGGGTAAAATAATAAGCTAGCGCTTCTGTCAGACTGCGTTTGAGGTAGGAAACAAAATAATGACATTCTACTCACCACTAAAAAGAATGCCATGCTATCACCGACATCTTGGGGAAGTATTTGATATTCCAGGGATCATGCATGACCTGAACTGTGCATGGTGTACCCCCCCCCCCCCTCCCACTGACCCTCACAGAGAAAAGATATACACACTAGAATGGATGGATGCATGACCAGACCTCAGGACATAACATGCACATAAAACAAATAACCCCCATTCAAGTTCTGCTCTGACATGAAGTCTGAGGTTATGCTGAAGATGAAATAAGATTTTCCTTTATTCTCCCACAGTGGGAAAAGTACATAGTTTCAGCAGAGAGGTGATCTGTGTCTGAACGGGGTGAAAAAAAGCAGCTGAGACTGCTCCATGTGGAGACCCTTTGCTGCAGGTCACCATGTGTGAGAAACAGGCCTAGGTCCTCCCAGAGAGGGGCGGTTGGTGAGGAAGACTCCTGTGTTGGGGTTCTTTTTTTCTTTCTGCTCGCGTTGAGCCTCCACTTTTATCTGTATGGGTTCTTGCCTTAATGATCTTCTTCGTCAGCCCTTTATTCACAGTCTTCAGCTTCTCCTTGTTTTCAGACGTTCAGACTCCCCTTTCACGTTAAAACGGGCCTTTGCATAAAGATTGCTTCAGGGTTTATTGTTGGAGAAACAGGTTACGGTCCTGGTGGGTGCCGTGTTCTCCAGACAGAACTAAGATACAATAACATGTGATGCAGTGAGTGAAACTGTCAGTGTCTTTCCCAGGATGGTTGCATGGTTTCTCACACACAGCAGATTCCAAACAGCCCCTTGGAGCCTCTTCAGTGTCCTCAGAACATCTTCTTGCTGTTCAGCTCCCAGCTAGTTTCCCGTGCACAAGTGGTTCATACACAGGCAAAAGGATAAAGCAAATTGTGGCCTGGATTGGTGTTGTTGGCATGGAATAGATTAATGGGGTTTTGATGTCTCTGGTGCGGTAGGTGATGTGCTGGATGAATTTGAGCAGAATGGAGGAAGTAGAGGGTTGATTAAAGTTCCCACGGATGAGGAAGAGGGCTTGAGGCTGCTGTGTCTACAGAACAACACAGAGTTTTTCTCTGATCATTTTCCTGTGTCCGACTGGCCGTTGAAGACTAAATCCATCCATCAAAGTGTGAATCTGGACTCATTTGGTTCAGACATGTCTCTGTAAACAGCATGACGGTGCACTCCTGATAATGACTCGGTGCCATTAGCTCGTACATCTATTAGGGAGCAATCTCACATTTCCCATAAGGATTAACAGGGGGGCAGGTCTGTACCGTCTTCTCCTGGAGCAATGTTGAACCACAGCAAGAGTCCTCCATCCTCACCTTCTGAGCTCCTGGGGTGTGTTTGGGTTCCCATTGGGTGACTGACTGTAACTATGCACACACAGTGGGTGGTGGAAATAGTGCTACTGAGGCCTTATGAAACAACTAGGAGCACGACAAATAAATAAAAATAAACAAAATCAAATACATAAAAACTAATCAAATCTTGGACTAAGGAAAAACCTACATGACGTGAAATCTAGAATCCACAGTGATGAAGATGATGGGCCCTCTGTTCAAACAGTTCACATTCAGAGTCCCCTGGCTACAAGCCGTTGGCCTCCACCCCTTTATAATAACACATCCTTGAAGAAAAGGACAGGGATTTTAAGAAATTCTTCTCACACAATGAGAAGATTAAGCTTGGGCTCTGCATGGCACGGGTCGATGCTCCAACAATATGCTGTAATATTAATCTCACCAAGGGTTGAAATGTGATGCAAGGCCCTGAAGTGAACCTGAAGTGAAACATTCATTTGCTCTTTGAGCAGTAACTCCAGTAAATGAGACTGGTGTACTTAAGGGGGCCATCCGTGAAATACAAATGGGAGCTCCTGAAGAAAATCTCACCGAAAATGTTATCCGAACTTGTTAACAAATGCTGATCGAGATTAATAATATGCCATTTGGTTCCTCTAAGGTGAAATGTAGAAGCTCCAGACATTTCTTCCCATCATTGGAATGTAATTTGGGTTTTAGATGAAACCACTTTGGACCAAGTTTGCTCATTTGTTTCTAAATGAAACAGCAGTTTCCTACATTTCTCAGAATGTTTTTTTGATGTCCTCCAGAGAAAAGACTTGTAACGGAGCAGGAGAAGAGAGGTGGTGCTGTAGGTGTTTTTAGATGAGGAAAGTCAGAAATGAGTAACTGTCTCTGATGTCAAAAGTTAAACACCAAAACCTGACATTTCTTACTGGTGTATGAACAGTATTACACAACCTCGTAGCTAATGTCAGGGGATCTGGAAATCAAAATAAGCTTCCAACTGCTTTGAGTGACAAGAAAGCCCATGCTGTGCACCCACAGT
>CAJRST010018890.1:1350151-1376189 GCA_907169785.1 Menidia menidia | reverse complement strand
TCCAACTGCTTTGAGTGACAAGAAAGCCCATGCTGTGCACCCACAGTGTTTCATCAGGAGTTCCAGAGGAAGACTTTGATCAACAGGATCCTCTGGCAGACTCGCTCAAACAGAGGTTGCATCTAAAGACATTTTAATCTGCAAAATTTTACAAACACTTCTTATAAACAGATGGTCACCATTCATTTTAACCTTGTTGACTTGTTTTTACACAGTTAACACACTTTCAATTGTGTTGTGGTCGTTGGCCTTTTGGCATCAGGGGTCAGCTTTGACTTGCATGGTAGGTGATGGCAGGAGTTTTTAGGCTGTACTTATTTACGTTTAAAGGAAAAAGAACACCATGTCCTATTTGATGCTGAATCTCAGGGAACTGGGGCCACATCAGAGACCTCCACAAGTAGCCTAGGACTGAAAATGCTACCTGCCCACTGGCCTGCAACATACCTTACTGCAGAGCCACAGCTCATCATGGATGTGTTTCCTACTGAATTACAAAGTCTTGATTATGTGTATTTATAGCTATTTGGAAGTGAACCGTGTGTTAAAAACTCACAGTGGATGAATTCCCCCTGAGTGCATGTTGCTTTTCACGACCTGGCCCCAGGGTTCTGTCAAAAGGGGAGGGGCTAAAACATCCTCACAACCTTTAACACTATGGATTATGTTAAAGTGGGTTAGTATGAGGATACAGAGGAGAGGTATTATTAACATAGTGAGTAGAGAGAACACATTGTAATAATACCAGAGAAATAACTACAGAACACTTACAGTCTTTTCACAGTGAGGTAAAACTGGTCAACAGCAGCTATCATTATGTTTCACCCACAGAGAAAACACATTTACTGTGAATCAGACTATGTGCAGACTGCCCTTATGTTGCCTTTATGTGTTTACTTTGAAACATCACAGGACAAACCCACATGAAACTCATTTTGGGAGAAATTATTTTGGGCCTTCAGAATCGCCTGGTGTCGAACACCCTCCTTATCTTCTAGTAGACCTTTCACAGTAATCTTCAAGGGTTCCTCACCGAGTTTGTTCCGCAATCTAACCCCGAAAGAAGCTGCCTCCTCCGTGGCGGCGCGCAGTCAAACAGAACATACTCATTCTCTGACATTGTGCCCCTGTTGCCGGGGGAGACAGCTTTTTTAACGCTCCACTCTTCTTCTCTGGAGGAAATGCCACTGAAACTCCCAACCACTGGGAAAACGGGGCATGTGCAGCACCAGTGTTATTATGTTAATGTGTTAATATGTGTTGATATGTTATTTAGGAAATAGACTATCCATAGGGCAGAACATATAAAACTGTCTGAATAGAAAACCAGTGGAATCCAGAGCTGACATGCTGATGATACACAGCTAACATCAGTTAAAAGCTGGTTAAATCACGTATCAAATCCAGTTAAGAATGGCACACCAGTATTCCAATCCTACGTTATAATATTATGTAAAAGCTATATAGCCATGTAAACCATGTAAACATACCATTTGTGCAGTAATTTGCAGGATGCCTACAAGTTTCCTTATAATCACAAAACTATTCTGATCTCTTTTGCCTCAACTCAAAACTAATTCATGTCAATCAAGTCAATGTCTTTCCAAGTATAGCTGTTTTACTGGGAGACAGAACACACTAAGAATCCTCAGTTTACCAGTTTCTGGTTTATGCATTTCTGAATATGTGCGTCCCTGTTCTTCTATAAATGCCGAATGTAACAGGCACATATTCATCTTTAAATGAAGCTCTCATAAAAAGCTAAAGAAAATGAGATGGCTTTGAGCATTTAGAGCACATTTATCACTGCCGTAAAAGGAAGATGTTTATTTCAGACAGTCACAGTTTGATGAATGTGCTGCACTGATGGAGTCATACTGTCTTATAGAAAGAAAACCCTTTTAAATTATTAGCTGAGAATATCAGCAGCGTAATGCACCTTGGTATTTGACAGAGATCTACATCTGAAAACATGAGACATAGTACATATATCCATTGTATTTCATAAATTACATATAAAGTCGACTAAATCATCTCAGAAATAGTTCAAGAGGCCATCAAAAGCTGAGTTTTTGGTTCTTTTTGTTTTTTACAGATTAAGTCAGTTCTTGATATTGGACTGATAACCACCCTTGACTTATATCTTTTCATTACAATTTTAACTGTGCTGTGAGGAGTGAGTATCTTTTAGGCATTTTCTCATTGGATTTGTATTTTTGTATCATTTAATATAGAACTGCATACTGAGTAGTTTCTCTCTATGTAACTTTTAAGAATGACATCTTTTCCCCTGCTTCTCTGAACAGCGGGGGCATTTATGGATGTAGCCTCTTGACTGTAGGAAGGTCAATCCAGTAGGTGCACTATGACACTGTAGTGTTGTAAGTAAATGCTATCAATTCCTTAAAACAAACTCTGACCTCCTGATAAAAAACCTTACATTGATGAATACTCGGTACTCCAAAATTTCAATATGTTCCAATATACAATCACCTACATCATAAGCTATTTTGTTACCAAACAAGATCACACTCACTTTGTATCTTCTGCTAGACAAAAGTACAGTAACACAATGTGCATTTTCACAAAAAGCGAGATGAAATATGAGTTCATTTGGAATTTCAGGATGAAACATGCTCAGAGATTGTGAATGTTTTTCTTCTCAGTTAGCACATGTCCTCCTTGCATGCCCGTGTTCTGGATCACATCTCTGTACGCAGCAGTGCAAAGCACTCGCAGGCTTTAGGGGGGTTTCTTTGGACTATGTCGGAAAGACAGAATTCCCGGGGAAAATTCACACACACTGCTGACTCTGGGGCAGAAAAGTGTCATTAGACACAATATTCTCTGGAAATGTTACCTTCCTGTTTTTTTTGTTACTCCCCTACTTCTCTTTGCTGTCGTGTTCTCACATAAATGTTCAAACTAAATTGCTTATTGGTCAATTATTTTTGTTAATGGTTGATTGAAAATGTTTTTACCTTTTGGCAATATGATGCTACAATCCTAGTAATACCAGTAAATCATATCATATTACCAAAAGGCTGTTTAAACTGTGTGTTTCTGCTGCAGAATTAAATATCTGTGACATCGTTTGACAGAGGGCATCATTATCATACATCCCAAGATTAAAATGAATAATTGAAAATATCTCCCTGGTGGAGTTCTTACTTTTAAAAATGCAACCAATCAGATTTAGTATCTTTTGATAAATCTAGCTCATCAATTTAGAGCATTTATTATTGTAAATTCGAAACTTGTCTCACAATTTGATCACATGGAAGTAGCTAAACATGTTTTAATGCCAGATAAAGATTTGACAGTCAGTACAACTATATTGTGGTTTTCACACCCTGATTGTCAGAATCCATTTAGCCAACACAAAATAGTTTTGTGATATGCCAAACCAGCTTTCTGTCTCAAATGCCACTTGTCAAATGGATTTCACTGACATAGATTGCAGAGGATAAGGTTTCAGACCACTAATTTTGAGCCTGACATTCTTGGCAAATCTGGCTTACCATTGAGGCATAAAGACTCGTGTTTCCTCAGAGTTTTACTGGAAAGAAACCTTTGTCTTTTAAACATTTCACCCAGTTTCATCGCAGACTTTCCCTTGATTTCGTGGCACAGAATGTTTCCAGTGTCTCTGATCTGTGCCGAATCTTCCTGCTGTGCACACTATCCACTGTTGGCTTTTCTGCATGTTGATGGAATCTCTGTTGTTGAGTTTTATTTTCATTGACAAACATGAAACACTGTTCATTCACTGGAGCTGGTTCTTTCAGACAATGGAATTACTCACAATGAAAATTTAAAAAAGAGCAGGACAATCATACCTGGAAAGGTGCAGTTTAGTAGTGAGCAGTGTTACACTCTAAAGCCGATGTGGTTTGCTTTTAAATTTCTCTGAGCAAAAAAGGGTAAAAACTGTGCTATCAGAGCTGAAATAGCCCAGATGAGAACAGATGTGAAACATAATCTAGTTTCAAACAGTGACAACAGTGGAACCACAAGGTAATTAACTGCTTTGATGATGGAGGTAAGCAGTAAAACTGTTGCTCTCATGGAGACTCTGAGTATGGATGAGTTTTCACAGAATTTCGCAGAATTCAGCTGCACAGATTCCATATTAGGAGCTTTTTCTGCACACTGCTAGCGCCTCTGGTAATTGTGCAATAGATCTCTGCCAGATGGTGACCCTCTTTCAGAGGTGCGGTGATGGAGACTGGACTCTGGTAGGTTAATCTTCTCTGGCTTTGCAAAAGGTTTTGCAGAAGCTCTCCTCTCTCTTTGATACAGTTTAAAAACCACAGGCAACCTTTTTTGTGGCAATTCACACAGACCAATTTCTAGCCTTGAAGCTTCATAGAATTTGTCATCACAGCTATAAATGGCTTAAGCCATGAAAATGATGGCTGCCTGTAAAGACAGACCTAGCAACTGTTTACTACCCCATCTATATTCTGCCCTCTCGTTTCCTTCAGCTATTTACAGCCCACAGTTGAACTGCCAGGATACCTTAGTTGTTTTAGTTAACATCATTGCAGAAAGGCAGCAGTTAGGCTTCAATATGGGAAACAGAAAGCCATTATATTCTAGGGAAAGTGTTGCTGGATACATTCCCCTCTGGTCACACCCTGGGCCACACAGTGCTAGCACAGAGCTAGCACAGAGCTAGCACAGTGCTAGAACAGAGCTGTCCCTTCCACTGAAGGAGTTAATAACATCAGCGTGTGCCTCTGCTCAAGGTGAATGTCAGCACCAATGTGATATCTCTGCTGCTCTATTTCAAGTTAGGACTAATAAAGGGCAGCAGCAGTGACCTCTCCCACTGTAGACTTTCACAATTTACACACCCGATTAGCCCCTCTGTTTTTCAGAGGGAGACGGCTTATTTTACTACAAGGTTACATATTCCAATTCAAATGATCTCCATTTGGAATTTACTCTTCATCACATATAAAGCAATAGCATTTAAACTATGAAAAACTATGAAAAAACAAAAATATATAGCACATCAAAGACTGGTTGGTATCCAATTATGCCAAACAGCACAGAGCAGATCCTGTAAACACGACCTCAATATTTTCATAGGAGATAGTGTCAGAAATGTTAAAAAAACAGATTCTGCCTGCTTATTGTGGGCCTGGAGCTTATCCTGCCTGATAATGGATGAGAGGCTGGGAACAGGTCACCAGTCCAGCACAGCCTTGGTTTAGAAAATTACTATTACACAGAAAAGCTGTAAAGAGTTACTGTCATTTTCAGGCTTTTGGATAAAAAACACACTAAGTCCAAAGTACAAATAAGGCCAGAGCCACAGGTATCCACTTTGTAACTGGAGATAATTACACTGAAAGATGTTTTATAGACATGTTTTTTAAACCTTTAAATAAATACATATTGGTAACATACACAAATGCTTGCCGTAAATGCTTTTTTGGTAGAAAGAAGCTCGTTAATCTGTAAAAGTCCATGAATTGGCCACTTCATTGTTCAGGCCACAGTGTTCAAATCATGTGAAAAATGGGGCTTATAGTGCTAAAATTATGACAATTCAACTTACATTGATGTTGTATTAATATTGCCTCATTGTATTTTGAAAAAGGGAAAATGGGAAAATAATAGGAGTAAGATGGGTGGAAAAGGGAAAAAGGAAAAAAGGAAGACAGGAAAACTGACAATGGCCACAAGTAGGACAATTGGACATGTAAATGACCCATAACAATTCGCAAGTTTTTTAGGAGTTGTTTTCTTTTTATTCTCGTTGTTATTAAGGAAGCTATTTCATTTAGAAATATATGTCTATTTGAAAAAAATGTGTTACGAAATTGAAAAGAAATAAGAAAAATCATCTTCCTTATGCTTTAAAATATTTAATAACAACCAAAAAACAAAAATACCTTAAATGTATGATGCAAAATTATTAAAAATGTTTCTCTTTTTATTTCTATAGCCTATTGTGCACAATGCTCGTCGTCCACTGTGAATATTTTCTCCAATAAACATTGTGAAACTTCAGTTCGGGTTCGAGAACTTTTAAAAGATCAAATTAATTTAGAAAAGCACAAACAACCATCTGGGAGCCTGTTGAGATGGAAATATTGTCATCTGATGGCATGCTCAGCTTTGCTGGTTATTTTCCTTATTATTGAGTTTCAAAAAAATAAAATGTTTTGTCACGTTGGTGCCTCCTGGGTCAGTCTGTGATGTAAAAGACAACACTGACAACAGCTTCTGGGAATGTGTAGCTGAACAGTGGAGTAAATGTGTGGGCCAGAGGTTTGACACCTTCCCTGTATTCTATTCAGGATTCAGTGTGGAATTAGCAGCTCTGGATAACTTCTGCTTTGTGCTGGATGCTCACACCTCATAATAATGAGGGTGGATTAAGTGCTGTAGACCATGGTGCAATTAGAATCTTTATCAAAAATGGCTAAACTCTAACCAGTAACCATAACCAGTAATAAACCTTTCAAACGATTTATTTTCTATTTCTATTCAGACCAATATTTGAAAAATGTATATTATAGGTTGAATAGGTTTGATCACCATTTGATCACAATTACAAAGTGCTTTCAGAGAGCATGGGGTCCATTTTCTCTGTAAGAGATTGTCTGATCCTTGCTTTTGCTCTGTAAGACTCATTTTAACCTGGTTACCTGAGATTAAATCTTTATTTCACTATTATCATCACTGTCCACATTACACGATTTCAAGCGTCTATATCTAATATAGCTCACAGGTGATGTTTCCCAGTAATAAGATGGGGATTTGTGATATTCATTTTTAAAAGGTGTTTTGAAATCTCAAAACTGAATTAAGTCGAACGATCAATTCAGAAGTCTGATATAAAAATGACTTTATATATGTGTTCTAAAGTGCTGTTTTGGGATAGGATTTATATTGATAAAAACTGTTCGAAAAATGTTGATTCTCCAATATTAAATTAATAGAGAAAGAGATTGAGAAACATTAGAACAATTATCTTTAGTAACAGATGGAGCAAATTTCTGTTTTGGTTTCCTTCAGGCACAGCACCACCAAGAATCAAAGGAAAGTTTTTTACAAGGCAGAGTCTGTAAGGCATTGAGTTTATTCACACTCCTGTCCAATTAATCCAAGTAGGACTGTGTTTGCTTTCCAAATCACCATAATCAAAGGCCAAATTCTGCAAGTAAATAAGGTTTAAAACAAGACATTTTCTTGAAGACATTCTACTTTATGTCATTATGACTCACCCCTTTTGAAATATCATGCGTTTTGCGTAAAAAAGTCTGTAGCAACATGAAAAAATGTATGAATCATTTACTGATTAGCTCTGCTTGAAACCAAATGTAAATAACCTCTGCAGATCCCTCTGAAACACACTGTAACGCATTTGGGGGCAAAATCCTCACAGGATTATGTTTATCATCTTTATTAATCAAACATAAACAACGCTCATTAAAATACTGTAAAACCAAAACTGTCTGCAACTTGAAGTACATTCCAAGACACTCCAATGTCTCAACTCCTGTAGAATAGAAAACTATTCATGGTCGCTCTGTATTAGTGCAAAAAGAAGAAGTGAATAAAACAGAATGCTGCACATTCACAAGCACTGGGATTCCTACGGACTGTTTGGAGGAAAAGTGATTCTTTTAACTCGGTGGTAAAATAAGATGGACTATTGTTACCTGCGTTGTAAATACCACATTTGAATCCCAGTGTGCGTTTGAACATCATCACAGTGAAGCAGCTGCTGTGTTGCCCTGTGCTGGGTTCCCTGTGACTCTCCAAAACTACAAATTAGCACTTTTGTATTTTAGTTTATCATTTTTGTGAATGGATTTCTGAATTAGAAGACTATGGTGATCTAAACGAACCAACACTTACCTAAACTAGCTGTCAAATCAAGTGTAGATGTGTGATGCTGAGATTTTTTCATGAGATTGTTTATTTCACTGTAGGTCACCCCATTATCTGAAAAAAAAGTATTGATTCTGGTTGTTATAGCTCCAAAGAAATTCAATAAAAATGCAAAAAAATGTGTTTCCGCACTTTTTTTCTTTGCGTAGATGTTAAAGGGTTAAACAAAAATTCCCAACCTTAGACTCAAGACGCTGAGTATGTTATTTGAATGTAACCATCAACCCGTGTCTTTTATGGGTTCAATTGTTTTTGTTGCATGCAAAAAGAAAATCTATTTGTCCAAGTAAAATTGTATTGTTAATTAACCAACACAACACACTGCGGTTGTTTTCATACATAGTATGAAGGTAACAGAAAACAATATATGATGTATTTTATATGTCAGAAGAGTTTTGTGGCTCCATGTGTTTTCTTTTCTGTGGGAAATGAATCCAAAAAGAGCATTAAATGTGAAGGTTTGCACACTCCTACCTTACAGGAACCTCCATTGTGAAAGTTTTCTGAAATGTTGGATGTTAGTAGCTGTGCTTCCTGGGCTGCTTACATTTTATTGCTTGTATGTTTTGTTTATTCAAAATTGTAATATTAAAGAATGAGTCTTTTGTTGGAAGTGCAAGTGGCAGTTTGCTTTTTCTCATTCAAACTGGATGCCTGACATGGGTTCTACACGTCTGTTTAAAGCTAACACATGTAGGACTGCTTGCCCTCTGGGCCCCTGCAGACGCTCATCAATGCTGCAACATGACTGAAAACATAACAATGGCATGAATACCAAAAAGGGATTTTTACCCATACAGGGATGTATACAGTTCCATTTATTTCAGGTGTGACAGATCATCCTATTGGCTCAGCCAGCTCACAAAGAATAAAAACTGTATTTAAAATGTGATTTCTTCTATTCGGATGATAATAACCTTAACCTTCCTATTCATTTAAAACTAATGCTCTTGATGTGTGTGTGTGGAAGAATATACAGTAAATCTACATGTTTTCATGTTTTTCTTACCACATCTCACATTATTAACTTGGAAAGCTAAAAGGCAGGCAAATTTAAGGTTTGAACTATGTACTATATGTCCAATAACAAGCAATTATTCAAACTTGTCCAATAAGTACTGATGACCACATAACAATCCACACCCAGATATTCAGAACATTATGAGTGTGAGGATGTCCTTATTTATAATCCCAATTTAAGTTCATGAAGTCTTGCAATATCATTCCAAAACAAAAAGGTAACTTAAAGGGCTACTCAAAACAGATTAAAACAAAAAAAAATTATCCGTGTACAGGAAGGAAAGTGATAACCAAATGCTCAAAAGATGCTCAAAACCGTTCTCATTTTTACAAATGTTGCCATTTTCAGAACTTTTTGTTAAATAATTATTTATTCTATTTCAAATTTTCATAATTTGGTTGTACTAAAAATAGAGAAAAAAGTCCACTAGTTTTTCCTGGCATTGCGACTGGGACAGTGACTTGTTTCTTCCATTCTAGACCTTTTTCATTGATCTGAAAATGATTAAATGGAGTTATAGTTCACCAGCACAGTAACTCTTCTGCTTTGAACACTTCTGATAAAGCTGATGATTAAAGTTCAATATGGAGTGAAATGAACTGAGAGAGGAATCGTGATGCAGAGTGGCTCAGTTCCCTCCATCTGTCCCCCAAACCAGCCCCGACCGGTCAGGCTCTGGGAGAGGGTCACACATTTATCAGCTTTCTGCAGAGATCACAAACTTTACGCATACATAGTTTTTACAAATGAGGGCCCTTTTCTGTTTAGTGTGCGTTAACTGCTATAAAGGATCCATTCAAAAAGTGTTCAGATATTGTATATCACAATATCAAGAACAACAAGAGAATATGAACATTAAAATACTTTCTCTTAAGGGTTCTAAAGACAGAAATGATGATTGAACTTATATTTATTGTTTGTCTTTTCACATATTGCTTTACATCAAAATGCTCAACTCTACTAAACTTTTGGATAGCCAGTAGCTATAACTGACTGGAATGGCCTCTCAGATTATGAAGATACACAACACAGTTAATGGCCTCCTTCAGGGTGGACTACGGATAGCCATTTTTCTCTGTTTACAACTTTATAAAAACTTTTTTAGAATGCAAATAGAAAAGAAAGATGTCACTGGTTACATGATACTTACATGAAAGTCCCTTTCAGTGAGCTATTGAAAATACAGATCAAATATACATCTTTTACAAAGATAAGTGACTCCTGACATCAAGATTGAATGTGGCTGTCTTTCTGAGGGCATGGGAGCTCTGAGGTGTTCTCCACAATAGATTCAAAGAATATTTGTTGTCCCAAATGTTTACTTATTAATTTGATCAATTCTTCAGAACACTGGGGGTCTGTAACAGGGTGGACCATGAAGAAGAAAAGGGATCCTGCTGGTGCTTCTGCTGATTAGCCTTAAGAGACACTTGCTACCTCTGCAAACAAAGCTGGCCTCCAGCACCGTGTGGATTATAATGAAGACATAATATCCACATGGCAATGCCCCCTCTGGCCCCTACTCTCATCACACCGCTTCTATCTGTCCAGAACACAGCCGGTTTGGAAGCAGCCTCATCATCCTCTCCAAAGACCTCACCTCACGTTTCAAAGGATTTTCTTTTTCATGTCACCACGATTTGACATGGACCTCCACCACTTTTCTCAACGCTGGAAGGCATAAACAGATGCTTTTCTCCATTTATAATTCTGTTTGATCATGCAGCTGCTAAAGGATTACCTTTTTTTACTATTTTCACTCACTCAAAGTTTCTCTCATGGCCCTGACCATAAACTTCATACGGGCATCATCAGGGCCAACGTATTAGAATAAAGACCAGCACTACAAATGTACCAAATGATAACAGTTGTACATCCAGGTTTACTCATGACTGCATGTTAGACATTTAAGGGAAGTTGGTGACAAGCAAGAAAATCATCAAACGAACAAAGATATGTGTTGCTTATGTTTACTACCTAAATGTTTAACTCAATGTGAAAGTTTAGACATTAGTTTTGCTTAAATTATTAATGGTAATAATAAGGCAAAGGCGCATGATCATGGTAATTAAATACTGACCTGTGTTTTGACACTATGCAGCGCAAAGCTCTTCATAGCCCTACCAGGACAATAATCTGTATTCCAGTAGGTTTTTGTTGCTGCGATGAAACTTATAGAGTCGTTGACACTCATTTATAGTTTCACAGTTGCAAATGTTTTCTTCTTTTTGTTACTCCTTTTTTCCATCCAGTTGTTTCTTTTTATCCTATTCTTCCACTTTCTTGTCCATCTCCTCCCTTCTTTAATCGTTTCAGCTGTTAACTGGTCTGAGAACAGTGTGGTCAGAAGACTCAGAGAAGGGAACATTGTTGGGTGTTCACCCCCCCAACAGTGAAAAACAGACATGGCTGCGGCCTGTGTCAGGCGGGCGGATCTCAGACAGACAGAGCTCAGTCAATAATACGTAATTTATTATAACAAAAGACACACTCCAAGGAGTGGATACAAAGTACAAACCAAAATACTCCAACACGGAGGGAACAAAGTAAGAAATCAAAATCACTCGATAACGAGGCTGAAAAGGCTGGAAATATCTACTAAGAAGAAAACAAAACACGGACAGGTATCAAATCAAAATCGCTCACGAATGAGGACAAGAAGGCGAGAACCAAAGTAGCAAAATAATACTCACTAGGAAATACTTCTAGGAGGAAAAACTCAAAGGGGACTCTATGGAGGCAAACGGGATCAACAAGACCATTGACACAACAGGAATGCAACTGACCTGAAACAAGATGAGGGTTATTCTTCAAAATAAAACAGGAAATGACGAGACCACATTAAGACGAGACAAAAAAAAACCAGCCAGGTACACCACTGTGACAGCCTGGATGAGGCTGTGGCCTTTACTGACACCCTTAATGTTGGACAGAGTAGCTTTCCCTGGACACTAACATCCCTGTCCCTCTCATCAATAAGCACACACCCTGCCCCCCCCTCTCACTCTCCTAACTGGGCTGCACCATTCATACAACACTGGTATACCACACTGAATGCTCATTATACAATACTTACAGCCCATACGTTAGTATTCACCAGCATGTCTCTCCATACAAACAGTTTACAGTCCTCACACGCATCCAGACTATGTAGAAGAAACCATGTAACCACATTTTACAGAATCACAGTCTATAGGTGAAAGTCTGTATTTCTTTGGGCACATTTCACCAGAAGACACGGTAAAAAACCTGAAAGGACACTACTAAGCACCAGGTTTATGGTAGAAGCAAAATCAACTGAAATGCCTTTTTGCAACTCACATTTAACATTAAGACAACCAAAGATACACATCTACACAGCAAAGCCACCACCCAAAAAATGTTTGAGTAATCAGACACTAAACTTTGGCAAACACTACAACTGAGTCTGTCTAAACGTTCAGATTTATTGGGAAAGCTACCCTCCAAATGTGTCTGGAGGCCTTTGTGAGGACTGGTTCTGCTGGGGCGGCCCAAAAACCTCCTCCCACTGATCCCTGCAGATGGATGGAGATGATGTGAGGTAGAGAGGGCCACGCCAGCAGCCTCAGTAGTGTTTGTGATGAGGGGGCACTGCCCACTTACAGATCAGTGCAGGTGAACGTCCAGGCCAGGACCAGCTCCGAGTCTAGAGGGTCTGGACCCCAGACCAGAGGTGGCATCTCCACAGGGTCCAGGTCCAGAGCCTGCTCTGGGGCCCAGGTATTGTCTGGCAGCATTATGACCCCAGCTGCCTTGGTCTTTGGCCCTTTTGGGATGCGATACACCAGGGGCCTCATGGTCCAGTCTGCAGATCCACATGCAGGGACTCAGGAGGAACAATACAGGATCACTCGATCCAAAAGTGATCATTTATTGGATGACAAAAATAAATAGATTACTGTTAGAAAACAGGAAAAATATCAACATAAATCACCTATAAGTTTCCAACCAAACACTGAGGGCAGAAAATGGAGGAAAAGAATGTCTGGTATTGGCTGGGCAGGCCAGTGGAAAAAGCACTGACTGAGGAAAAAGAGAATGGAGATCTGCAAAAATCAGAAACAAATACAATTACAAAAATGCTTAGAGAAGTAAAACAGGTGAAGAGAAGCTACTGTAGCTTGAACTGAATTACCAAGCATAGACATACACTCTAAAACTATGTGAGCAGCTCTGAGAGAGAGAGGAACAGGAAAACAAGTAACCATCTCACCCTGGCCAGCTTAAATACAAGATCCCTTAATTTTTGGTCCAAACTAAAACCTCAAAAAGTCCTAAACCTAACAGGTACACGTGAAACATGGCGTGCACTCTTTTTCAAAGTTCAGATGTATGAAATGACCTCAGAAATGTGAGGTAACCACTTAGAGGTGATGCTGAAAAACCGCTATGATGAATTAGTGTAGAAACAATTAGTCCTCAGATTAATTATGTGCACATCTGAGTCACATGAGCAATTAACACTGATGAACAATTGTGTCCATTTGTCTGCAATTACATGAGTGGATTTAAAGTGGTGCAGAAATCTACCATTAGATAAATGGCTGCTTTATTATTCACAAGCAAAAAACTCTGTCTGGACACACTGAAGATAAAGCTAAGGTATAACTGTAGTAATCAGTAGACAGATGAAGCTGGAAGATTCTGGTAGTCCAACATCACTTTTGGGGTAAAACTATATGCTTGTAGGAAGGCTTTAGAAACCAAGTGCTGGGGTTGGTGACTTAGGTTTTTTCATAATTCAGTTCTGTTTTCATTGTTGATTAGTGCATTCAGATTATTGTCTTTCAGTAGAAAAAAGAAATCTCTGTTGTTCTCTGTCACTGCCTGATCTAATTATATTCTCCCCGTAACATGATTCCCACAAATGTGAGTGTAAGAGAGAGAGGTTATGTGCCAGACATGCATTGTCTTGCTTTAAATGCCCCATTAGGCTTGAGCTAAAGGATTATGAGAGTCCTCATTAGTTAGCCTATTCCTCACCCTGACACACCATCTCTTATGGGTATCCCTGCCGTAGAATATCTGTGAACTGCGTTTAAACAAGGCGAGGGCCTTGTTAGAGTAAAAAAAATCAGGAGCAATGCTGGAATTCTACAGAAAAAAACATTTTTGGGGTTTGTCTTTGACATAAGTACAAAGAGTTATTCTATATTAATGAAAAACTAAGACTAAGACTTGGACTAACTTTGTTGTCGTTTTGTATGCACAGGGTTTATACAGAATGGATTTCTTTTTGCATGTGGCTCATGACAATGTTATGAAATGACAATCAAATAGGCTAAAAGTATATTATAAAGCGCAGAAGCCATAGGAATGTATCATAACTGATTAATTTACAAGGCTTTGTCAAAAAGGGAGACAAGTTCTGAGTTACATTTTCTCAGAAATAAAATATTATTTTTTAAAACATAGCAAATATCATGAGGACAAAACAAAAGATTAGCTTTTCAAATTTCAATTAGAATACACTCTAATTTGTGCAATTCTTTCCACAGCTCAAAAACCTACGATAAGTCCTTAATAAAAACTGCAGATAATTACACATAGCAATAAAACAAATTACTTATATCAGAGAGATGTAAAAAGAAACAAATTATAAAGAAATAATCAATAAAAAGGGGGTTTTATTGGCACTTTACCTCAGAGACTGGAGAACGGAGGTAGAGGTGGAGACTGAGATACAGGAAATACCCTATCTTACTAACTTTAAACTAACTTAGCGTATTTATTTTCATTTAATTTTCATATTTTATATATTTTTTCTAAGACTTTGATGTCGTCACACAGTGGTGAAGTCAAATAGGATTTTTGTCCCGTCTCCATGGTTGTCTTGTCATTTCCTGTTTTATTTAGAAAATTTTACTTTTTAGGTCACTTGCACTTCTTTATCAACTCAGAGCATTCTGTTTCCAAATGGGAACAGCCACTGGAAAAACTGTCAAACGTGAACATAACCAATCCTGAGTGAGGCACTGTTATCAATATATATAGTTTTTAAAATGTAAGAAGTTTAAACAGGTACACACCCCTATGCCTTTACATTAGGTTTCACCCTGGATTTCAGCTGCTTGAGTCATTTAGCAGTTTGTTGCGGATGAACTGTCTAGATCAGTGTTGAGTACCTCCACATTCCTCAGGATGCTTTCATTAACCGCTGCATGGGCTTCAGGTGGAAATGCCCGACCAGCACTCTGCGCTTGGAAAAGGTTTCTAAAGTAGAACATGAGTTGGTCTTTACATCCCTCTTTTGTAGAATCAGCCACTAGTATTTGTCCAGGTAAACCTCTATACTTTAAGATAAAACCTGAAACTTTCCTTTGTAACAAAGCTCAGAGGCAGACACGGCTCTGAACATCCCATTCTTACGCTGTTGAGACTGCTGGTGGACCTCCCAAAATATACACACTCATACACAAACACACACACATGAAAGCACGGTGTTGTATTTTGATAAACAGTGTATATCCTTAGCCAGAACCTGGTTATACGAAAAAGAATCACTTTCCAACAACACGGAGTGCTAATTTTAACATACCAGGAAGTATTTGCTCAGTATATCACACCGTTATGATTCCTGGCTTTACAGAGGCTCTGTTATTCCATTGCTTCAGGAATGGTGTTTGGAAGTAGGTCAGCTGGCAGACAGCTCTTTAGCTTTTGGCTTCTCTTGACACTCTAGTTGAACCCATCCTATTAATGCTGAGTTACTGTGAAGAGGCCGTGCCTTCCTGAGGATGAAGCAGAACATGTGAGAAGGGACCATTTCATCCTGCAGATTTTAATTGCTCTAACATCTAGTAATGCACTTTCAAGTTGGGCCAAGTAGATATCAGATTCCCAGTAGAAGAAGAAAAAAAAACTAAAGGTTCAGCAGAAATGTCTGATGCCAAATACAACATGAAAAATTAATGGTATCAGAATGAATGGATTCCTCTGCAGCTGCATTTTCTAAGAATGGCCACAAAATATTGTACTTTTTCAGAGGCTTCTGTTGTCTTTGTATATACAAATAGTCATAACTGACTTTCAGCTTGAAATCTGAATTAGCTTTCATGGAAGTACATGATAGGTGGGCATAAAAACAGATCAACACCAACTCATCTGGCAGTAGCCGTGTATGGTATGGATGCAAACAACAAGAAATAGGCTGCTCACAAAGGAAGACAGCCACCGATTTTGGTTTCATACTGTCATGATTACTGATTACTACATCAGATGTCATGCTGAGCCAAGTTCAGTATCCTCAGACAAAAGATGAGATGTTGTATGTGTGTGTGGAATAAAAATCCTGAATACTTGCATGTGGAATGGAGCACATGTAGCAGCCATCTGCCAATCAGGTAGTTGATGCGTCGTTTTATGGTTTAAGAACCAAAAGTGTCCTTGGGCCAAAGATCATTGTGTGATATAGGAAGTGATCAGCTTAAGAGTGCTTGTGTTTCTGAAAAAGCAAATGTCTGTTTTGTTAGAATAGAATAGAATAGAATAGAATAGAATAGAATAGAATAGAATAGAATAGAATAGAATAGAATAGAATAGAATAAAATAAAATAGTCTGGTGGTCCCCCAAAGCCCCCCTTTGTTCCCTTCCCCCTTTAGTCCCCTGAACCCTTCCTCCTTCCATATCAGCACATGTGCACACACCTAAAAAATAAGTTGTTTCTTTTACTCCGATAACCTGAAGTGTTTTTTCAAAGGTGTTTTTTTTGCTCTTGATAGGCATCTTGGACTGGCAACATCTTGGAGTAGTTCCTTCTCGGCCGACCTTTTCACACGTTTTTTCTTTGTTCCTGTCAGCTGCAGAAAAGCTGGAATACCACACACACTGTTCCTGAGTGTGACCACTACTGTTACTACTGTCCCAGCACATGCTGGACGGTAGCATGGTAGATGGTAGCCACTCACTCAACTTCTTTCCTGGTTGTCTGATGATCTCAGTGGTTTTGTCGTTTTCTCACACTTCAAAACAAAGGTAACTTTCATACCAAGATAGCAGGTGTGGGTAGTCCACACTCAGGCTAGAGACGTTGGATGGAAAGAGAAGAATTGGTGCAATCTGCTGGTTGTCGAGGTCCAGGATCTGAGACCGGACACGGATGCAGGATTCAAGTAACAATGGACTTTATTGATTTGTCCTCCGGTGCAGAGAAAAACCAACCGGCCATGAAGAGTTACTTAACAACAAAATGTCTCTCCACAGAGGGAGGCAACAAGGCTATGAAAGGTATCTACAAACAATACTCGCCCTGAAAGGTGGAGGATCCATCCATCCGTCCATCCATCCATTATCGTTACCGCTTATTCCCTAATGGGGTCACAGGGGAACTGGAGCCTATCCTGGTGGTCAATGGGGAGAGGCGGGGTCACCCTGGAGAGTAAGGTGGAGGATATCTATGATATTAAACTTTATCAAAATAATGAACTACTTTAACAAAGGCAAGCTAGAACTATGAATCTGTTATTTAGACACCAAAATCACTCTACTAATCAGAGGACCTATGAAATGTTAAGGAAACATAATGACCACTCCCAAAAACGGAGGACAAAGGACTATGAAACAGGAAGTCATTCCACTAAGGAGGAAAAACCAAAAGGCTATGAAACTCACTGCAGCAGGTAGATGAAAGCATCATCTAAATGGATCTGGTGGAATTAAATTAAAATTGGTCCTGAAACATCCTCCCCTGTGGCCTCAGCTGGGCCAATACAATTACAAAACTTTGCATGGATATAATGATGGCAAACCTGACAGGGGGAGAGGGAAAAAGTGGGAGCAAAGGAAAAGTAACCACCCCGAAAAGGAGAAAGATGCTTTAGACGGAGAGAGGGGAAAAAAGAAAAGAAGAAAAGAGAAAAAAAAGATAAACAAAACCAAACAGGAGAAATCTTTTATATGGGTTAGGGTTAGAGTTAGGGTTAGCTTTAACCCTAACCCTATAAACTCTATCATATGACATGTGGAGGCTGTGTGGGGTATTTTGCAGCAGCAAAGATGGAACAGTTGAGTCCAGGACAAATTGGACTTTGGTGAGTTGGATTTCCTGGTGCTGAAATAAGAAGGAATCCATCACTTTCATGTACACTGTTTTCATGCATCTAGTTAGATTTTACACAATGCACAAAAGTTTATCACTTTTTTCTGCAAATCAGTCCACAGCGTGCCTGCTGTGCACACCAAAGTAAGTAAGTCTTATTTTAAAACTGATGAAGTGTTCAAATGACTGCTGAGCAGCATTATTATCAGCTAATAGATCAAGCGTGTATCTCTTGACAATGCCAAACGCAAAACATTTATGGTGGCGTCTTTGTTTGGGTTGTGAGTTGTTATTTTACTCTTTGTCACATTAAGAACGTTTCACTATGACAAAGTGATGATCATGGGATATCCTTGTGGAGTAAAAACTCAAATAGACTTGACTATGTTTGTCCCTTTATTTCCAAACCACAATTGTAAGATTATTATCGCACTTTAAAAAATAATAAATACGAAAAGTATTAAAAATGAAATTATGCTTATATAGTTTATTGATGATTAATAGAAAATCCCTAGTTAAAAACAACTCTGTTCATACCAATAGCAATTATGAGGCTGCATAATTTACCTTTGATGATTAACCCAAATTATCATTTCAGTTTTATTTTACTCAATATCTGACAGACAATAAGTGTAGCTGACAGTCGTGTCCTCAGAGGCAATGATTATTTTATGTTTGTTTGCTCTGTCACATTGTGCTAATACCTTTTCAATAATTGAGTCTTTTGTATTCCTGAGTGCTGCCACAGAAATAAATTATGGTGCTTTCAATTTATAACTTTAAGGGAGTTTTACTCATATTCTGTATCACCATTAGGTTAAAGTTTCACTTTGTCCCTCAGAGATTAAAGATTGAATAAAGGGCAAACTTAGAAGTTTTAATACCTGAGAGATCACAAGTAAAATGTTTCTCTTACAGGATGATGAACTAATGAACATTTTTATTTCTTGGAATTTGAAACAGCAGTTCTACAAAATATAATCAAGGTAAGAGCACATACACCATGTATGACATGGGATAAGATGTATATAACGTTGAGTTCCTCCAAGGATTATTCTTAATGTGGCCGTCTGTTTTTAAACTAGAAAATACAACTACGACTATTAATTCTCCAGTGCTGTTGAGCAGCTCCATAAAACACATTTCTCAGTTTATACTCTAAGCTCCTTCTGTCACGCCTGGGGGATTTTTTGGTGTTTTGTCCTGTCTCTGTGGTTGTCTTGTCATTTCCTGTTTTATTTTGAAAGGTACATCCCCTTGTTTCAGGCCACTTGCACTTCCCTGTGTGTCATGTCTGATTTTCTTTCTTGATCTCCGATTGTGTTCACCTGGGGTTCCCTTCCTCCAGAGAGCGTATTATTATCGTACATCATTAGCCTTTTTGCATCTGGTTATCAAGTGTTATTATTTTGTACTTTGTCCACAGTTTTGTTCTGCCTCGCATGAAAGATTATTATTTGATACTTTGATCATAGCTTTGTCTGCTTCATGTTCTTGAGCGTTCTTATTTTGTACTTTGTCTTCCACTCCGTGCGAGTCCGTCTTTGTTTAATTAAAGTTTTTTTAAAAGATCTCTGCGGCTGAGTCCTGCCTTGAGTTCCATTTCTGACACTTTCACATCCAGCTGTGCACCTCTGTATTATGGGAATGTGGTACACATGGTTCTTAATGCAGAGTGTATTTCAGTTGGTGGGGATTGTAGTTACCATGTTGTTATGGCAGTATGGTGGTGGTCATAACTGTCACCTGACACCTATAGGGTTCTTGATGGCCTTTCTGGACTTCACATGTTCCCTCCGGCTACTGGGTTGAAAAACCCATGCTGGAACCATGGCCTGATGAGTGCATCGTGCTCTCTGAAGCTCATGTCCTGTAGCTCTACTAAGAGATTGTGAAATGATCAATCATTACAATCGAACTGTAAAATGTGGCAAATATCGTGATATATTCCTTGTCTATCTCTTTCGTTTGATATTGTTTTTGATATGTAACTACTGGTTCCAAAGCCAGTGGTCTTTGTCACTGTGGAGGAAAAAGTTACATGTATTGATCTGTTTGATATGTGATGGCAGGTGTGGATTCTATGTTCAGCTTGTTTCAACTAAATATTAATTGAAAAATGAATGAAAATGGCGTCTTATTGATTATGTCATTATTATCATTCTAAAAATTGAAGTGACAGGTACAAATAGAATGTGAAGGTTTTTATGCCCCTCCACATCAAAAACCTTTCAGTTCAGTGCATTTAAAAGAGGCCATGTGAAGGTGTACAGTGAGATATTTACACATGTTAAGAGAGGGACAAATGTTTTTTGACATTTTGTGCTACTTTTCTCTGCAGACATTGATGGTTACTCTGAATCTTTCCCAGGAGTTTCTCCAGGCTTCATACCACTCTCTAGCTCATCACCACTGGATTCTATTGTTCCACTGTCAGGTCCATCTCTCCTGCCATCAGCATCATTGTCTTATCTGTCAAAGAGCAGCAGTTCAGGCAACACAAGGTCTCCATTCAACACATCTAAAACATGGCCACGTTCCAAGTGATCTGAGACAGACTGTCCCTGGGGTTCTGTTCAGCCTTTGCCAGTAGTAAAAGACCAACTGCTGCACCCATGCCAGATGGTTAGAGTCCTCACAGATGAAATTAAGAATTTTAGGGCAAACAACACGCATTCCCAGTGTCTCATAATTTGTCAAGGTATTTTAAGGCAGCACCGGCTGACTTCTGCAGATGGCTCCCTCATGGTGTGACAGTGCCCCCGTATTTAGAGGTCCTCTGGGTCCCACACTAAGTGAAAAAGAGGCCCTACTGACTCATTATAGTATTACAAAAATATGCCAAAGACTGGAGGAGACCCACAGACACAGATGTGGCAGCTCTGAAAAAGCAGGAGTTGTGGAAACCACATCTTGTGAGTTCCCTCTCCTTCCATTGAGGACGCAGCTGGCCTTGCCTCTGACACCAGAAGAGCTTTCCTCATTCATACCCCTCTACGTTTTCAGCTTCATGCTGCATTTACTTCAGCTTTCCATGGAGGAATGTGACCGATCAATCACAGAATACTTCTGGAGCAAACCCACAAACAAAGATGTCCAAGATGTTCTCCCCCATGGTGAGGATTTAGACGTGACACTCCACGTTGTTCAGCTGCTGATGGCTCACTTCCGAGAGAGCCCAGATGGGCTCATTCTTCCTGCAGATTTGTCATAAGACTAATGTTTGAATCTTTTTACAATTGTTCGTGTAGCCATCTGCTGAAGTTGCTGATGTTGATGGGACCCTTACTCTGTCATCAACATGTGAACATTAACACATGACATGTACACTCCACAAAGAAAAATGTCTATAAATAAATACTAAATTATACATGTAAAACCTTTTATTTTGTGATAAATAGCTACAGTATATCATGAGTGTTAGAAGAGAGTTGATGGTCATAAGAGGTAAGTCATGATATGAATGAAGTGTTTGGTAGTGGAGAGTGGCATTTTCTGGGGAAGAAGTAAATAATTGTTTTTTCAGCTCCAAAATGGTTGTTTCCCAAAAAGGCAGCGAAAAAGGCACGTATATAGACTTAAATGAAACAGAACTTTTTACACTATTGTAGTTTAGAAGTTAGTGTGATGTGAACATCTGTTGCTTTTTTTATTTTTTTTTATCTGTTGCTTTTTTAGACTTTTTTTTTCCAAATGCATTTGCATATACTAAAATTTCAGCTCATCAAAGAGACAGCAGCTGTGACAGAAAAGAGCATTTTCAGTTCAGTCAGTATTACCACGCACTAGTATTTTATGTGAAAGTAACCTTTAATCCAGCATCTTTTTTCAGTTTTTATAATGTACTTGAATGCAGAACTAAAGTGTTTTCTCTATAACAGACTGATTCCATGCATACAAAGCCATAATTTCATTTTAGTTGTCAAGGTCTTGCATTTTATTTTGTGAGAAAAACAGACCTCAATGGCATTTAAGGTTGCCAAACCCTGTTTTAGGATTACTGGAAGTGATTCAAAAGGGATACATTTATATTTAGTATAGTATTTCTTCAGCAAATAGTGGCAAATGGTGTACAGTTCCCTGATGATGGATACCCTTTCTTACAGAGTAAAAATATTCAGATTCAGCAAAATTATTCAGATTTCTTTTTCTTTTTCAAGACCACTCCAGTCTGTCCCAGCACGTTGTTCTCACTGTTCTTAGTTTGTTCTTCATTTTTCCAACGAAATACTCCCAGCCTGCCTTCCAGGGCTTCCTGCTACCTGCAGGTCTCCGGTGGTCTCCCTTTTCCTGTTCCTGCATCTGAAAAATGAACCACACCTCCATATGACTGTCAGCGGTTTTCTCTTCTGTCGCTACAGGGGTTCGGTTCTATTCGCGACATAACACTGTTCAACATCAATCTAACATTGTTCAAACTCTTTTTGTCTTTCTTTTACTTCGTCTAGTACCTTGTGATTCTACAGAGAATTCCCTATTTGTGAGCATTTGAAGAGGTCCCTATTAGCAGTACTTTATTCATTTTGGAGCTGAAAATTTGATTTTAAAGTAGTCCCTGATTTGTTTGAATCGAGCCTGCCCATTTACCAAATCCTGCATGAAGTTTCATAGCTGCAAAATCCACAACATCAGCTATTGTAGATGCTCGTGATAAGGAAAGTGGTAAAATTCTTAACCATTTCCCACACTCAAAGAGTAATCATAATCCATCCATTCTATATGTTTTTGTCATAGTTTTCTACTTATAATGGCAAATCTGCTATGGATATGCCATTTGCTACAGAGCATTGCTTCAACTGCAACAATTTTATATTTATATCTGACCCTGTCCAAGAAACCAGAGCCCTAAGCTGTGCCGCCACATAATAACTATAATATATATAATGATTCATAAAAGAAGTCTAAAATAAGGAACGAAAAACTTTGAGCCTCACTCTCAGAGACTTGTTTGGCCAGATTAACTTTGATATGAGCCGATCCAACGGTGTAAAGGTGGTGTTAGGGACTGCAACCCTGAGGGAATTAAAGAGAAAAAGTATCCGTGGCAACACGTTCATCCTGATGGTTCCCATCCTGCCCACCAGAGATAGGAGGAGAATTTTCCTTCATGCGAGTCCTTTTCTGTTCTGAGATAAAAGCTTGCCATAATTGGCATTATATAACTGGGACAATTTATCAGTCAGTGTAATTCCCAAGTATCTGAAACCATCTTTTGACCATTTACTTCTTTAAGTGAATTGGCCAGTGTCCTGAAATCCTCATTGCTTCCAATTTCCCTTAATTTCCCTTATAACCAGAAATATCCCCGAACGAGTGTAGGCTCTGTGAGTAGTTGATGGAACTTTAATGTAGAGGAACAAAATGTTTTATATATCCTTTTAGATTTGGCAAGTGTATTTGGATTGCACAATTTAAAGTTGAGAGGATGGAGAGCATCCAGGATTTTGAGGCGGAGGGCAAGGCCTCTGTGGTGAAAAGCTTCTGGTGCCCTGGAAGGTTTTACGTGTCTGGAGAAATGTGCAGTACAGAATAATTTCAGTCACCTGCATCATGGAGCCACTTCAGCAGGTGCTGCCAATGGATGGAACTGGTGGAAAGAAAAACAAAGTTCTTGATATGTATGGATCTACACACATTGGGGAATAGTTGGGCTTCTGTCAATAACTTCAGAGTAGGGTCTGACCTGATCTGTTTGGAGATAAGCTGGGAGATAACTGCCGTTGTGATTTGGCGCTATATGAATAAAATTTAATTGAACGCAACCCCACCAACACACACAACTCTGCCCTCTGATTGGCTGAGATGTTTTTGTATGAATCCAGTATTGTTTGTAAATGCCACAGCAAGACATTTCTGTGCATTTTGCCTTTGAAAATTTCGAATCATTTGTCTTTTTCTACAAATGCAGATGGCATCCTGGAACATGATGAAGCGGCTACACAGGACTTCAGAAAGATGTATGCTTCAGAGCATGAGAATAATGCAGCAGTGGAGAATATGAAGCACATAAATCACTAGGGACTGATTCTACATTGTGGAGAATCGTGGTACATTTGTTTCCCACTAATGTTTCAAATTTGGCCCAGAAAAGAAGCCTAAATAGATCAAGTTTCAGCCACTGAATGTTGGCTGGTGTCACAATCTGCCCTTTCAGCAGACTAACATACGACAGGCAGCTCCAGCTTAGAAAGAACATCGTTTAGTCGTGTCTTTGCACAGGTAGGTACTAATGGAAAAGCACCATGTGAGGCTCTGGGATAGACAGGTTTTGTGGTATCTTGGCTCGTTCCTCTGTGTGCAGAGTTCCTCTCATCAGTAGGTGAGGATAAGGCTCTTTCTTGCATTTCAAGTGGATGAATACACACAATCTCTTTACTGGAAGAGCAAGAAAGATTTGAGTAAGAGGTTTATAAATGGTAAAAGTGGTTAAACTGCAGAGCTCCATGTATTCCCCATGTCCCCTAAAGCCGTTCAGCATCAGCTAAAGACTTACGTCCCTCTGACGGTCACCCTTCTGCCCACCATCTTTTCTGTCTCTGGCATTGAGGCGGTCACATTGGATATGAGAGCATGTGCTGAAGCCACCAACCCCCTCCACTGTAACACCCCCACTGACCCACTTATTGGCCATCAATATCCAGCTCCGGATGAAATTCTTTGTTTTACTTGTACATGCTTCTCAGAAACTTGCTACTAAAAAGTATTTCTTTGTCTTTGAAAATGCTTACCCAATGAATAGTACATAGAGCATGATGATCTTATTTGCTACGCAGTGGATCTTATCTTTTGACAGGAGCTGAGAGGACAAACACTTCGGGGCAGCCAGCTTATTATGGCATTCCCTTTCATGTCTGTGGAATGGAGTTATCAGAGTAAAACTCTTCCCAGATCTCACATTGATTCACATCCCCTCCGGCATGTCAGGAAACTTCAGATGGAGATGAAACGGGATGTGAAATAAATACTCTCAGATATGCGAGTCTCACTAATCATCTGTGAGAGAAACGGCTGGAGTTCAGGAAAAGGTTAACCGTCATCAGAGCTGTTCCAGACTCATTTAGGCCGGGTTTCTACACCGATCTGGTCCTATTAAGAACCCCTTCATTCTGGTCCCTCACATTCCAAGTGGGTCTATGACCAAAACTATGACCAAAACCACTACCTGCTTTAATTTACTTACGAGACATGCGTATATTTATAAATTACTAATTTATGTTTCTGAAAATGAGATGGTCACTTAATACAAAAATCAAGTATTATTATTTTTGCTATATAAAGTGGAGTAAGTTATTTCTAAATAATGCACAAATGCTAAATAGATGGATGACTAATGAATATCCATAACATTTTTAACTGCAGTCAACTTCTAAAACAAGTTTGGTGATGTGCTAAGCTCTTCACATCACAATACACAAGGATTTAAAAGACATGAATATTAGCCTGGTTTCATCCTCTTGTGAATCTTTGTATAACTGAACATTGCTTCTAATCTTGATCCACTGCAATGCATTGCATTGCATGACCTCTAAACCCCCCAGATACCAATCTGACGGGATCTGATAGCATCTGCAGAAGCAAGCCCAATTCACAACCCATGACCCATAGTGTCCTTTGCTAAAGTCCTGGTGCAAGGCTCGTCAAGACACATTTAGACACGTGATGTAGCAGAGTCAGTCACTAAAAGAAACTGAACAAACTGAGAAAAGGGGTTGTTTTTATACTGGCACATGCACATGAGCTCCTGGAACTGATCATGCAAAGAGGAGGATTGGAAAATCTGCTAACTGTATAGAGCATACCTCCAAACCTAACAATGATGAAGGGAAGTTTGATCACTGGAGCTGGTACTGGGTTCTTCAGCTCCACTACAACAAAGAACATATACGTGGTTCTTCCTGTCACAATGATGGCTCAAAGTGAGTCTTTTATTGGTGAATAATAACCATTACTGGTTCTTTATGCTGCCAAAATGTTGTCCCATTTGGGAATTCAAAATTATTATTCAGATCAATGAAAATAACACCTTCTCCTTTAAAATATTATT
>CAJRST010018890.1:1322691-1350051 GCA_907169785.1 Menidia menidia | reverse complement strand
TCCAACTGCTTTGAGTGACAAGAAAGCCCATGCTGTGCACCCACAGTTTTTCATCAGGAATTCCAGAGGAAGACTTTGATCAACAGGATCCTCTGGCAGACTCGCTCAAACAGAGGTTGCATCTAAAGACATTTTAATCTTATCCAAACATGTCTCATCAACAGCTGTTCACCATTCATTTTAACCTTGTTGACTTGTTTTTACACAGTTAACACACTTTCAATTGTGTTGTGGTCGTTGGGCTTTTGGCATCAGGGGTCAGCTTTGACTTGCATGGTAGGTGATGGCAGGAGTTTTTAGGCTGTACTTATTTACGTTTAAAGGAAAAAGAACACCATGTCCCATTTGATGCTGTATCTCAGGGAACTGGGGCCACATCAGAGACCTCCACAAGTAGCCTGGGACTGAAAACGTTACCTGCCCACTGGCCTGCAACATACCTTACTGCAGGGCCACAGCTCATCATGGATGTGTTTCCTACTGAATTACAAAGTCTTGATTATGTGTATTTATAGCTATTTGGAAGTGAACCGTGTGTTAAAAACAGTGGATGAATTCCGCCTGAGTGCATGTTGCTGAGTCAGCACGCTGACTTTCACGACCTGGCCTCAGGGTTCTGTCAAAAGGGGAGGGGCTAAAACATCCTCACAACCTTTAACACTATGGATTATGTTAAAGTGGGTTAGTATGAGGATACAGAGGAGAGGTATTATTAACATAGTGAGTAGAGAGAACACATTGTAATAATATCAGAGAAATAACTACAGAACACTTACAGTCTTTTCACAGTGATATAAAACAGAAGCTATCATTGTGTTTTACCCACAGAGAAAACACATTTACTGTGAATCAGACAACACTGTTCCCAACTGTGTGCTGTGTGCAGACTGCCCTTATGTTGCCTTTATGTGTTTACTTTGAAACATCACAGGACAAACCCACATGAAACTCATTTTTGGAGAAATTATTTTGGGCCTTCAGAATCGCCCGGTGTCGAACACCCTCCTTATCTTCTAGTAGACCTTTCACAGTAATCTTCAAGGGTTCCTCACCGAGATTGTTCCGCAATCTAACCCCGAAAGAAGCTGCCTCCTCCGTGGCGGCGCGCAGTCAAACAGAACATACTCATTCTCTGACATTGTGCCCCTGTTGCCGGGGGAGACAGCTTTTTTAACGCTCCACTCTTCTTCTCTGGAGGAAATGCCACTGAAACTCCCAACCACTGGGAAAACGGGGCATGTGCAGCACCAGTGTCATTATGTTAATGTGTTAATATGTGTTCATATGTTATTTAGGAAATAGATTTTCTATAGGGCAGAACATGTGAAACTGTCTGAATAGAAAACCAGTGGAATGCAGAGCTAACAAACAGAGGAAATGCTGACATGCTGATGATACACAGCTAACAGCAGTTAAAAGCTGGTTAAATCACGTATCAATCCCAGTTAAGAATGGCACACCAGCATTCCAATTCCTATATAGCCATGTAAACCATGTAAACATACCATTTGTGCAGTAATTTGCAGGATGCCTGCAAGTTTCCATATAATCACAAAAATATTCTGATCTCTTTTGCCTCAACTCAAAACTAATTCTTGTCAATCAAGTCAATGTCTTTCCAAGTATAGCTGTTTTACTCGGAGACAGAACACACTACGAATCCTCAGTTTACCGGTTTCTGGTTTATGCACTTCCGAATATGTGCGGCCCTGTTCTTCTATAAATGCCGAATGTAACAGGCACATATTCATCCTTAAATGAAGCTCTCATAAAAAGCTAAAGAAAATGAGATGGCTTTGAACATTTAGAGCACATTTATCACTGCCGTAAAAGGAATATGTTTATTTCAGACAGTCACAGTTTGATGAATGTGCTGCACTGATGGAGTCATACTGTCTTATAGAAAGAAAACCCTTTTAAATTATTAGCTGAGAATATCAGCAGCGTAATGCACCTTGGTATTTGACAGAGATCTACTTCTGAAAACATGAGACATAGTACATATATACATTGTATTTCATAAATGACATATAAAGTCGACTAAATCATCTCAGAAATAGTTCAAGAGGCCATCAAAAGCTGAATTTTCTGTTATTTTTGTTTTTTACAGATTAAGTCAGTTCTTGATATTGGACTGATAACCACCCTTGACTTATATCTTTTCATTACAATTTTCACTGTGCTGTGAGGAGTGAGTATCTTTTAGGCATTTTCTCATTGGATTTGTATTTTTATATCATTTAATATAAAACTGCATACTGAGTAGTTTCTCTCTATGTAACTTTTAAGAATGACATATTTTCCCCTGCTTCTCTGAACAGGGGGGGCATTTATGGATGTAGCCTCTTGACTGTAGGAAGGTCAATCCAGTAGGTGCACTATGACACTATAGTGTTGTAAGTAAATGCTATCAATTCCTTAAAACAAACTCTGACCTCCTGATAAAAAACTTACATTGATGAATACTCGGTACTCCAAAATTTCAAAATGTTCCAATGGTACATTCATACATATACAATCACCTACATCATAAGCTCTTTTGTTACCAAACAAGATCACACTCACTTTGTATCTTCTGCTAGACAAAAGTACAGTAACACAATGTGCATTTTCACAAAAGGCGAGATGAAATATGAGTTCCTTTGGAATGTCAGGATGAAACATGCTCAGAGATTGTGAATGTTTTTCTTCTCAGTTAGCACATGTCCGTGTTCTGGATCACATCTCTGTACGCAGCAGTGCAAAGCACTCGCAGCTTTTAGGGGGGTTTTCTTTGGACTATGTCGGAAAGACAGAATTCCCGGGGAAAATTCACACACACTGCTGACTCTGGGGCAGAAAAGTGTCATTAGACACAATATTCTCTGGAAATGTTACCCTTCTGTTTTTTTTGTTACTCCCCTTCTTCTTTTTGCTGTTGTGTTCTCACATAAATGTTCAAACTAAATTGCTTATTGGTCAATTATTTTTGTTAATGGTTGATTGAAAATGTTTTTACTTTTTGGCAATATGATGCCTACAGTACTTCCTAGTAATACCAATAAATCATATCATATTACTAAAAGGCTGTTTAAACTGTGTGTTTTTGCAGCAGAATTAAATATCTGTGACACCGTTTGACAGAGGGAATCATTATCATACATCCCAAGATTAAAATGAATAATTGAAAATATCTCCCCGGTGGAGTTCTTACTTTTAAAAATGCAACCAATCAGATTTAGTATCTTTTGATAAATCTAGCTCATCATTTAAGAGCATTTATTATTGTAAATTCGAAACTTGTCTCACAATTTGATCACATGGAAGTAGCTAAACATGTTTTATTGCCAGATAAAGATTTGACAGTCAGTACAACTATATTGTGGTTTTCACACCCTGATTATCAGAATCCATTTAGCCAAGACAAAATAGTTTTGTGATATGCCAAACCAGCTTTCTGTCTGAAATGCCACTTGTCAAATGGATTTCACTGACATAGATTGCAGAGGATAAGGTTTCAGACCACTAATTTTGAGCCTGACATTCTTGGCAAATCTGGCTTACCATTGAGGCATAAAGACTCGTGTTTCCTCAGAGTTTTACTGAAAAGAAACCTTTGTCTTTTAAACATTTCACCCAGTTTCATTGCAGACTTTCCCTTGATTTCGGGGCACAGAATGTTTCCACTGTCTCTGATCTGTGCCGAATCTTCCTGCTGTGCTATGGCCACTGTTGGGTTTTCTGCATGTTGATTTGTTCTCTGTGGTTGAGTTTTATTTTCATTGACAAACATGAAACACTGTTCATTCACTGGAGCTGGTCCTTTCAGACAATTGAATTACTCACAATAATTTACATGACTAAAGAAGTTTAAAAAAGAGCAGGACAATCATACCTGGAAAGGTGCAGTTTAGTGGTGAGCAGTGTTACACTTTAAAGTTGATGTGGTTTGCTTTTAAATTTCTCTGAGCAAAAAAGGGTAAAAACTGTGCTGAGCTGAAACAGCCCAGATGAGAACAGATGTGAAACATAATCTAGTTTCAAACAGTGACAACAGTGGAGCCACAAGGTAATTAACTGCTTTGATGATGGAAGTAAGCAGTAAAACTGTTGCTCTCATGGAGACTCTGAGTATGGATGAGTTTTCTCAGAATTTCACAGAATTCAGCTGCTCAGATTCCATATTAGGATCTTTTTCTGCACACTGCTAGCGCCTCTGGTAATTGTGCAATAGATCTCTGCCAGATGGTGACCCTCTTTCAGAGGTGCGGTGATGGAGACTGGACTCTGGTAGGTTAATCTTCTCTGGCTTTGCAAAAGGTTTTGCAGAAGCTCTCCTCTCTCTTTGATACAGTTTAAAAACCACAGGCGACCTTTTTTGTGGCAATTCACACAGACCAATTTCTAGCCTTGAAGCTTCATAGAATTTGTCATCACAGCTATAAATGGCTTAAGCCATGAAAATGATGGCTGCCTGTAAAGACAGACCTAGCAACTGTTTACTACCCCATCTATATTCTGCCCTCTCATTTCCTTCAGCTATTTACAGCCCGCAGTTGAACTGCCAGGATACCTAAGTTGTTTTAGTTAACATCACTGCAGAAAGGCAGCAGTTAGGCTTCAATATGGGAAACAGAAAACCATTATATTCTGGGGAAAGTGTTGCTGGATACATTCCCCTCTGGTCACACCCTGGGCCACACAGTGCTAGCACAGGGCTAGCACAGTGCTAGAACAGAGCTGTCCCTTCCACTGAAGGAGTTAATAACATCAGCGTGTGCCTCTGCTCAAGGTGAATGTCAGCACCAATGTGATATCTCTGCTGCTCTATTTCAAGTTAGGACTAATAAAGGGCAGCAGCAGTGACCTCTCCCACTATAGACTTTCACAATTTACACACCCGATTAGCCCCTCTGTTTTTCAGAGGGCCACGGCTGTTTTGACTGCAAGGTTACATATTCCAATTCATATGATCTCCATTTGGAAATGACTCTTCATCACATATAAAGCAATAGCATTTAAACTATGAAAAACTATGAAAAAAACAAAAAAGGACCGGTTATATAGCACATCAAAGGCTGGTTGGTATCCAATTATGCCAAAAAGCACAGAGCAGATCCTGTAAACACGACCTCAATATTTTCATAGGAGATAGTGTCAGAAATGTTCAAAAACAGATTCTGCCTGCTTATTGTGGGCCTGGAGCCTATCCTACCTGATAATGGATGAGAGGCTGGGAACAGGTCACCAGTCCAGCACAGCCTTGGTTTAGAAAATTACTATTACACAGAAAAGCTGTAAAGAGTTACTGTAATTTTTAGGCTTTTGGATAAAAACCACACTAAGTCCAAAGTACAAATAAGGCCAGAGACACAGGTGTCCACGTTGTAACTGGAGATATTTACACTGAAAGATGTTCTATAGACATGTTTTTTAAACCTTTAAATAAATACATATTGGTAACATACACAGATGCTTGCCGTAAATGCTTTTTTGGTAGAAAGAAGCTCATTGGTCTGTAAGAGTCCATGAATGGGCCACATCATCGTTCAGGCCACAGTGTTCAATGCATGTGAAAAATGGGGCTTATAGTGCTAAAAGTATGACAATTCAACTTACACTGATGTTGTATTGCCTCATTGTATTTTGAAAAAGGGAAAATGGGAAAATAATAGGAGTAAGATGGGTAGAAAAGGGAAAAAGGAAAAAAATGACTGGCCACAAGTAGGACAATTGGAAATGTAAATGACCCATAACAATTCGCAAGTTTGAAGGAGTTGTTCTTTTCTTTTTATTCTCGTTGTTATTAAGGAAGCTCTTTCATTTAGAAATATATGTCTATTTGAAAAAAATGTGTTACGAAATTGAAAAGAGATAAGAAAAATCATCTTCCTTATGCTTTAAAATGTTTGGATGTGTTTAATAACAACCAAAAAACAAAAATACCTTAAATGTATGATGCAAAATGTCAATGTTTAAAAAAGCAAATGAATGAAAGTGTTTCTCTTTTTATTTCTAGAGCCCATTGTGCACATTGCTCGTCGTCCACTGTGAATATTTTCTCCAATAAACATTGTGAAACTTCAGTTCGGGGGACACTCTCCTACAGAGAACTTTTAAAAGATCAAATTAATTTAGAAAAGCACAAACAACCATCTGGGAGCCTGTTGAGATGGAAATATTGTCATCTGATGGCATGCTCAGCTTTGCTGGTTATTTTCCTTATTATTGAGTTTCAGAGAAATAAAATGTTTCGTCACGTTGGTGCCTCCTGGGTCAGTCTGTGATGTAAAAGACAACAGCTTCTGGGAATGTGTAGCTGAACAGTGGAGTAAATGTGTGGGCCAGAGGTTTGACACTTTCCCTGTATTCTATTCAGGATTCAGTGTGGAATTAGCAGCTCTGAATAACTTCTGCTTTGTGCTGGATGCTCACACCTCATAATAATGAGGGTGGATTAAGTGCTGTAGACCATGGTGCATTTAGAATCTTTATAAAAAATGGCTAAACTCTAACCAGTAACTATAACCAGTAATAAACCTTTCAAACATTTTTTTTCTATTTCTATTCAGACCAATATTTGAAAAATGTATATTATAGGTTGAATAGGTTTTATCACAATTTGATCACAACTACAAAGTGCTTTCAGAGAGCATGGGGTCCTCCGTTTTCTCTGTAAGAGATTGTCTGATCCTTGCTTTTGCTCTGTAAGACTCATTTTAACCAGGTTACCTGAGATTAAATCTTTATTTCACTATTATCATCACTGTCCACATTACATGATTTGAAGCGTCTATATCTAATATAGCTCACAGGTGATGTTTCCCAGTAATAAGATGGGGATTTGTGATATTCATTTTTAAAAGGTGTTTTGAAATCTCAAAACTGAATTAAGTCGAACGATCAATTCAGAAGTCTGATATAAAAATGACTTTATATATGTGTTCTAAAGTGCTGTTTTGGGATAGGATTTATATAAATGAAAACTGTTCGAAAAATGTTGATTCTCCAATATTAAATTAATAGAGAAAGAGATTGAGAAACATTAGAACAATTATCTGTAGTAACAGATGGAGCAAATTTCTGTTTTTGTTTCCTTCAGGCACAGCACCACTAAGAATCAAAGGAAGGTTTTTTAAAAGGCAGAGTCTGTAAGGCATTGAGTTTATTCACACTCCTGTCCAATTAATCCAAGTAGGACTATGTTTGCTTTCCAAATCCCCATAATCAAAGGCCAAATTCTGCATTAAATAAGGTTTAAAACAAGACATTTTCTTGAAGACATTCTACTTTATGTCATTATGACTCACCCCTTCAGAAATATCATGCATTTTGCTTAAAAAAAGTCTGTAGCAACATGAAAAAATTGTGAATCATTTGCTGATTATCTCTGCTTGAAACCAAATGTAAATAACCTCTGCAGATCCCACTGAAACACACTGTAACACATTTGGGGGCAAAATCCTCACAGGATTATGTTTATCATCTTTATTAATCAAACATAAACAACGCTCATTAAAATACTGTAAAACCAAAACTGTCTGCAACTTGAAGTACACTCCAAGACACTCCAATGTCTCACCTCCTGTAGAATAGAAAACAATTCATGGTCCCTCTGTATTAGTGCAAAAAGAAGAAGTGAATAAAACAGAATGGTGCACATTCACAAGCACTGGGATTCCTACGGACTGTTTGGAGGAACAGTGATTCTTTAAACTCAGTAGTAAAATAAGATGGACTATTGATACCTGCGTTGTAAATACCACATTTTAATCCCAGTAGGCGTTTGAACATCATCACAGTGAAGCAGCTGCTGTGTGGAGAACAGAGGGGTAAAGAGGGGGTACAGAGGGGGTCTGCAGCTCCACAGCCACACGGAGCCCATTCTACCCTGTGCTGGGTTCCCTGTGACTCTCCAAAACTACAAATTAGCACTTTTGTATTTTAGTTTATCATTTTTGTGAATGGTTTTCTGAATTAGAAGACTATGGTGATCTAAACAAAACAACACTTACCTAAACTAGCTGTCAAATCAAGTGTAGATGTGTGATGCTGAGATTTTTTCATTAGATTTAGGTTTATTTCACTCTACCATAAGAGGTCACCCCATTATCTGTGAAAAAGTTTTGATTCTGGTTGTCATAGCTCCAAAGAAATTCAATAAAAATGCAAAGAAATGTGTTTCCGCACTTTTTTTCTTTGCGTAGATGTTAAAATTCCCAACTTTAGACTCAAGACGCTGAGTATGTTATTTGAATGTAACCATCAACCCAGTGTTTTTTATAGGTTCAATTGTTTTTGTTGCATGCAAAAATTAAAATCTAGTTGTCCCAGTCAAAGTTTATTGTTAATTAACCAACTCAACACATTGTGGTTGATTTTATACATAGTATGAAGGTAAAAGAAAACAATATATGATGTATTTTATATGTCAGAGGGGTTTTGTGGCTCCCTGTGTTTTCTTTTCTGTGGGAAACGGATCCAAAAGTGCATTAAATGTGGAAGTTTGCACACCCCCTACCTTAAAGGAACCTCCATTGTGAAAGTTTTCTAATATGTTGGATGTTAGTAGCTGTGGTTCCTGGGCAGCTTACATTTTATTACTTGTACGTTTTGCTTATTCAAAATTGAAATATTAAAAGAATGTGTCTTTTGTTGGAACTGCTAGTGGCAGTTTGCTTTTTCTCAGTCAAACTGAATCCCTGACACGGGTTCTACACGTTTGTTTAAAGCTAACACGTGTAGGACTGCTTGCCCTCTGGGCCCCTGCAGACGCTCATCAATGCTGCAACATGACTGAAAACATAACAATGGCATGAATACCAAAAAGGGATTTTTACCCATACAGGGATGTACTATACAATTTATTTCAGGTGTGACAGATCATCCTATTGGCTCAGCCAGCTGACAAAGAATAAATACTGTATTTAAAATGTGCTTTCTCCAACTGGGATGATAATAACCTTAACCTCCCTATTCATTTAAAACTAATGCTCTTGATGTGTGTGTGTGGAAGAATATACAGTAAATCTACATGTTTTCATGTTTTTCTTACCACATGTCACATTATTAACTTGGAAAGCGAAAAGGAAAGCAAATGTAAGGTTTGAACTATGTACTATATGTCCAATAACAAGCAATTATTCAAACTTGTCCAATAAGTACTGATGACCACATAACAATCCACACCCAGATATTAAGAACATTATGAGTGTGAGGATGTCCTTATTTATAATCGCAATTTAAGTTCAGGAAGTCTTGCAATATCATTCCAAAACAAAAAGGTAACCTAAAGGGCTACTCAAAACAGATTAAAACAAAAAAAAAAGATCTGTGTACAGGAAGGAAAGTGATAACCAAATGCTCAAAAGATGCTCAAAACCGTTCTCATTTTTACAAATGTGGCCAATTTCAGAACTTTTTGTTAAATAATTAGTTATTCTATTTCAAGTTTTCATAATTTGGTTGTACTAAAAATAGAGAAAAAAGTCCACTAGTTTTTTCCTGGCATTGCGACTGGGACAGTGACCCGTTTCTTCCATTCTATGCCTTTTTCATTGATCTGAAATGATTGAAATGATTAAATTGAGTTATAGTTCAGCAGCACAGTAACTCTTCTGCTATGAACACTTCTGATAAAGCTGATGATTAAAGTTCAATATGGAGTGAAATTAACTGAGAGGAATCGTGATGCAGTGTGGCTCAGTTCCCACCATCTGTCCCCCAAACCAGCACAGTTTAGTGTGCCTTAACTGCTATTAAGGATCCATTAAAAAAGTGTTCAGATATTGAACAATATCACAATATCAAGAATAACAAGAGAATATGATCATTAAAATACTTTCTCTTTAGGGTTCTGAAGACAGAAATGATGATTGAACTTATATTTATTGTTTGTCGTTTCACATATTGCTTCACATCAAAATGCTCAACTTTACTAAACTTTTGGATAGCCAGTAGCTATAACTAACTTGAATGGCCTCTCAGATTATGAAGATACAAAACACAGTTAATGGCCTCCTTAAGGGTGGACTACGGATAGCCATTTTTCTCTGTTTCCAACTTTATAAAAACTTTTTTAGAATGCAAATAGAAAAGAAAGATGTCACTGGTTACATGATACTTACATGAAATTCCCTTTCAGTGTGCTATTGAAAATACAGATCAAATATACATCTTTTACAAAGATAAGTGACTCCTGACATCAAGATTGAATGTGGCTGTCTTTCTGAGGGCATGGGAGCTCTGAGGTGTTCTCCATAATAGATTCAAAGAATATTTGTTGCCCCAAATGTTTACTTATTAATTTGATCAATTCTTCAGAACACTGGGGGTCTGTAACAGGGTGGACCATAAAGAAGAAAAGGGATCCTGCTGGTGCTTCTGCTGATTGGCCTTAAGAGACACTTGCTACCTCTGCAAACAAAGCTAGCCTCCAGCACCGTGTGGATTATAATGAAGACATAATATCCACATGGCAATGCCCCTCTGGCCCCTACTCTCATCACACCGCTTCTATCTGTCCAGAACACAGCCGGTTTGGAAGCAGACTCATCATCCTCTCCAAAGACCTCACCTCACGTTTCAAAGGATTTTCTTTTTCATGTCACCACGATTTGACATGGACATCCACCACTTTTCTCAACGCCGGAAGGCATAAACAGCTGCTTTTCTCCATTTATAATTCTGTTTGATCATGCAGCTGCTAAAGAATTACCGTTTTTTACTATTTTCACTCACTCAAAGTTTCTCTTATGGCCTTGACCATAAACTTCATATCATCAGGGTCAACATATTCTAATAAAGACTAGCTCTATAAATGTACCAAACGACAACAGTTGTACATCCAGGTTTACTCATGACTGCATGTTAGACATTTAAGGGAAGTTGGTGACAAGCAAGAAAATCATCAAACAAACAAAGATATGTGTTACTTATGTTTACTACCTAAATGTTTAACTCAATGTGAAAGTTTAGACGTTAGTTTTGCTTAAATCATTTATGGTAGTAGTAAGGCATAGGCGCACTCTAAAGACCTGATGATCATGGTAAGTCAATTCTGACTTACGCAAAGCTCTTAATAGCCCTACCAGGACAATAAGCTCCATCTGTATTCCAGTAGGTTTTGTTGCTGCGATGAAACTTATAGAGTCGTTGACACTCATTTATAGTTTCACAGTTTTCTTCTTTTTGTTCCGCCTCTTTTCCATCCAGGTTTTTCTTTTTATCCTATTCTTCCACATCTCCTCCCTTCTTTAATTGTTTCAACTGTTGCCTGGTCTGAGAACAGTGTGGTCAGAAGACTCAGAGAGGGGAACATTGTGAAAAACAGTGAAAAACAGACATGGCTGCGGCCTGTGTCAGGCGGGCGGATCTCAGACAGACAGAGCTCAGTCAATAATACGTAATTTATTATAACAAAAGACACACTCCAAGGAGTGGATACAAAGTACAAACCAAAATACTCCAACACGGAGCGAACAAAGTAAGAAATCAAAATCACTCGATAACGAGGCTGAAAAGGCTGGAAATATCTACTAAGAAGAAAACAAAACACGGACAGGTATCAAATCAAAATCGCTCACGAATGAGGACAAGAAGGCAAGAACCAAAGTAGCAAAATAATACTCACTAGGAAATACTTCTGGGAGGAAAAACTCAAAGGGGACTCTTTGGAGGCAAACGGGATCAACAAGACCATTGACATAACAGAAAGTGCAACTCACCTGAAACAAGATGAGGGTTATTCTTCAAAATAAAACAGGAAATGACGAGACTACATTAAGACGAGACTAAAAAAACCCAGCCAGGTACACCACTGTGACAGCCTGGATGAGGCTGTGGCCTTTACTGACTCCCTTAATGTTGGACAGAGTATATTTCCCTGAACATTAACATCCCTTCCTGTCCTTATCATCAGTAAGCACACACCCTGCCCCCCCCTCTCACTCTCCTAACTGGGCTGCACCATTCATACAACACTGGTATACCACACTGAATGCTCATTATACAATACTTACAGCCAATACGTTAGTATTCACCAGCATGTCTCTCCATACAAACAGTTTATAATCCTCACACGCATCCAGACTATGTAGAAGAAACCATGTAACCCACATTTTACAGAATCACAGTCTATAGGTGAAAGTCTGTATTTCTTTGGGCACATTTCACCAGAAGACACGGTAAAAAACCTGAAAGGACACTACTTAGCACCAGGTTTATGGTAGAAGCACAATCAACTGAAATGCCTTTTTGCAACTCACATTTAACATTAAGACAACCAAAGATACACATCTACACAGCAATACCACCGCCCAAAAAATGGTTCTTGAGTGAACAGAAACTAAACTTTGCCAAACACTGTTTTCACTTTTTTATAACACTACAACTGAGTCTGTCTAAACTTTCAGATTTATTGGGAAAGCTACTCTCCAAATGTGTCTGGAGGCCTTTGCCGATGGACTGGTTTCTGTGAGGGCAGGTTCTGCTGGGGCGGCCCAAAAACCTCATCCCACTGATCCCTGCAGATGGATGGAGATGATGCGAGGTAGAGAGGGCCACGTCAGGAGCCTCAGTAGAGTTTCCTGGGCGTGATGAGGGACACTGCTCACTTACAGATCAGTGCGGGTGAACGTCCAGGCCAGGACCAGCTCCGAGTCTAGAGGGCCTGGACCCCAGACCAGAGGTGGCATCTCCACAGGGTCCAGGTCCAGAGCCTGCTCTGGGGCCCAGGTATTGTCTGTCAGCGTGATAACCCCAGCTGCCTTAGTCTTTGGACCTTTTGGGATGCGATACACCAGGAGCCTCATGGTCCAGTCTGCAGATCCACATGCAGGGACTCAGGAGGATCAATACAGGATCACTCCATCCAAAAATGATCATTTATTGGATGACAAAAATAAATATATTACTGTTAGAAAACAGGACAAATATCAACATAAATCACATATAAGTTTCAAACCAAACACTGAGGGCAGAAAATGGAGAAAAAGAATGTCTGGTATTGGCTGGGCAGGCCACTGGAAAAAGCACTGACTGAGGAAAAAGAGAATGGAGATCTGCAAAAATCAGAAACAAATACAATTACAAAAATGCTTAGAGAAGTAAAACAGGTGAAGAGAAGCTACTGTAGCTTGAACTGAATTACCAAGCATAGACATACACTCTAAAACTATGTGGGTAGCTCTGAGAGAGAGAGGAACAGGAAAACAAGAAACCATCTCACCCTGGCCAGCTTAAATACAAGCTCCCTTAATTTTAGGTCCAAACTAAAACCTCAAAAAGTCCTAAACCTAACAGGTACACGTGAAACATGGCGTGCACTCTTTTTCACGGCAAAGTTCAGATGTATGAAATGACCTCAGAAATGTGAGGTAACCACATAGAGGTGATGCTGAAAAACCGCTATGATGAATTGGTGTAGAAACAATTAGTCCTCAGATTAATTATGTGCACATCTGAGTCGCATGAGCAATTAACACTGATGAACAATTGTGTCCATTTGTCTGCAATTACATGAGTGGATTTAAAGTGGTGCAGAAATCTACCATTAGATAAATGGCTGCTTTATTATTCACAAGCAAAAAACTCTGTCTGGACACACTGAAGATAAGGCTAAGGTATAACTGTGGTAATCAGTAGACAGATGAAGCTGGGAGATTCTGGTAGTCCAACATCACTTTTGGGGTAAAAGTCTATGCTTGTAGAAAGGCTTTAGAAACCAAGTGCTGGGGTTGGTGACTTAGGTTTTTTCATAATTCAGTTCTGTTTTCATTGTTGATTAGTGCATTTAGATTATTGTCTTTCAGTAGAAAAAAGAAATCTCTGTTGTTCTCTGTCACTGCCTGATCTAATTATATTCTCCCCGTAACATGATTCCCACAAATGTGAGTGTAAGAGAGAGAGGTTATGTGCCAGACATGCATTGTCTTGCTTTAAATGCCCCATTAGGCTTGAGCTAAAGGATTATGAGAGTCCTCATTAGTTAGCCTATTCCTCACCCTGACACACCATCTCTTATGGGTATCCCTGCCGTAGAATCTCTGTGAACTGCGTTTAAACAAGGCAAGGGCCTTGTTAGAGTAAAAAAAATCAGGAGCAATGCTGGAAGTCTACCGAAAAAATCATTTTTGGGGTTTGTCTTTGATTGGAGTCAACATAAGTACAAAGAGGTATTTTATATTAATGAAAAACTAAGACTAAGACTTGGACTAACTTCATTGTCGTTTTGTGTGCACAGGGTTTATACAGAATGAATTTCTTTTTGCATGTGGCTCATGACAATGTTATGAAATGACAATCAAATAGGCTAAAAGTATAAAATAAAGCGCAGAAGCCATAGGAATCTATCATAACTGATTCATTTACAAGGCTTTGTCAAAAAGGGAGACAAGTTCTGAGTTACATTTTCTCAGAAATAAAATATTATTTTTGTAAAACATAGCAAATATCATGAGGACATTACAAAAGATTAGCTCTTGATTTTCACAGCTTGGCTTATGCTAGGACCACTTAAGCGAAGCATCAAGTGACTTGTAATGCAAACAAGTAAACATTCTTTAGGATGTCCCATTCTGTTTCTAAGAAAAGGTATGGAGATTTAAGGTACAAATATCCGATGCTTTTGTGGGCTGCATGGTGGAAAGATGGTGAGAAACATTGCTTAACAGCAAGAGGTTTCCTGTTATTTCCATGTACTCTGTCTTCCTCCAACCATCCAAAAATATTATCTTATTTGGCCACTACCAATAATAAAGTTTAAGAAATAAAGTAAAGCTGTTTTTTTCTTGTTTTATTAACTGAGCTCAATATTTTACTTTATTTACTCTATTTTTTAGTTCAAAAGATGCTAATGTGACAACTAAAATGTTAAACTTTAGTGGTTTGAGTTCAAATGTTTTGACAGTTTTAAAAAAATATACATTTATCTTACAGATGATGGTAAGAAAGAAATAGAGCATTCTGTTTCCAAATGGGAACAGCCACTGGAAAAACTAACATAACCAATCCTGAGTGAGGCACTGTTATCAATATATATAGTTTTTAAAATGTAAGAAGTTTAAACAGGTAAACACCCCCATGCCTTTACATTAGGTTTCACCCTGGATTTCAGCTGCTTGAGTCCTTTAGCAGTTTGTTGCCAATGAACTAGCTAGATCAGTGTTGAGTACCTCCTCCACATTCCTCAGGATGGGTTTATTAACCGCTGCATGGGCTTCAGGTGGAAATACCCGACCAGCATTCTGCTCTTGGAAAAGGTTTCTAAAGTAGAACATGAGTTGGTCTTTACGCCCCTCTTTTGCAGAATCAGCCACTAGTATTTGTCCAGGTAAACCTCTATACTTTAAGATAAAACCTGAAACTTTCCTTTGTAACAAAGCTCAGAGGCAGCTACGGCTCTGGAGGCATGTTGAGACTGCTGGTGGACTTCCCAAAATATACACACTCATACACAAACACACACACAGGAAAGCACTGTGTTGTATTTTGATAAACAGTGGATCTCCTTAGCCAGAACCTGGTTACACGAAAAAGAATCACTTTCCAACAACACGGAGTGCTAATTTTAACATACCAGGAAGTATTTGCTCAGTATATCGCACCGTTATGATTCCTGGCTTTACGGAGGCTCTGTTATTCCATTGCTTCAGGAATGGTGTTTGGAAGTAGGTCAGCTGGCAGACAGCTCTTTAGCTTTTGGCTTCTCTTGACACTCTAGTTGAACCCATCCTATTAATGCTGAGTTACTGTGAAGAGGCCGTGCCTTCCTGAGGATGAAGCAGAACATGTGAGAAGGGACCATTTCATCCTGCAGATTTTAATTGCTCTAACATCTAGTAATGCACTTTCAAGTTGGGCCAAGTAGATATCAGATTCCCAGTAGAAGAAGAAAAAAAAACTAAAGGTTCAGCAGAAATGTCTGATGCCAAATACAACATGAAAAATGAATGGTATCAGAATGAATGGATTCCTCTGCAGCTGCATTTTCTAAGAATGGCCACCAAATATTGCCCTTTTTCAGAGGCTCTTTGTTGTCTTTGTATGTACAAATAGTCATAACTAAGTTTCAGCTTGAAACCTGAATTAGCTTTCATGGAAGTACATGATCAGTGGGCATAAAAACAGATCAACATCAACTCATCTTGCAGTAGCCGTGTATGGTATGGATGCAAACAACAAGAAATAGGCAGCTCACAAAGGAAGACAGCCACCGATTTTTTCATAATGTCATGATTACTGATTACTTCATCAGATGTCATGCTGAGCCGAGGTCAGTATCCTCACTCAAAAGATGAGATGCTGTACGTGTGTGTGGAATAAAAATCCTGAATACATGCATGTGGAATGGAGCACAAGTAGCAGCCATCTGCCAATCAGGTAGTTGATGCGTCGTTTTATGGTTTAAGAACTAAAAGTGTCCTTGGGCCAAAGATCATTGTGTGATATAGGAAGTAATCAGCTTAAGAGTGCTTGTGTTTCTGAAGAAGCAAATGTCTCTCTTGTTAGAATAGAATAGAATAGAATAGAATAGAATAGAATAGTCTGGTGGTCCCCCAAAGCCCCCCTTTGTTCCCTTCCCCCTTTAGTCCCCTGAACCCTTCCTCTTTCCATATCACCACATGTGCACACACCTAAAAAATAAGTTGTTTCTTTCACTCCGATAACCTGAAGTGTTTTTTCAAAGGTGTTTTTTTTGCTCTTGATAGGCCTCTTGGACTGGCAACATTTTGGAGTAGTTCCTTCTCGGCCGACCTTTTCACACGTTTTTTCTTTGTTCCTGTCAGCTGCCGAAAAGCTGGAATGCCACACACACTGATCCTGAGTGCGACCATTACTGTTACTACTCAATAAAGTACTGTCTAAGTCTAAGTCTAAGTCTACTGTTCCAGCACATGCTGGATGGTAGAGCCGGGGAAGGTCATAAACAGCCGCTCATTCAACTTCTTTCCTGGTTGTCTGATAAACTCAGTGGTTTTGTTGTTTTCTCACACTTCAAAACAAAGGTAACTTTCATACCAAGATAGCAGGTGTGGGTAGTCCACACTCAGGCTAGAGAGGTTGGATGGAAAGAGAAGAATTGGTGCAATCTGCTGGTTGTCGAGGTCCAGGATCTGAGACCGGACACAGATGCAGGATTCAAGTAACAATGGACTTTATTGATTTGTCCTCCGATGCAGAGAAAAACCAACCGGCCATGAAGAGTTACTTAACAACAAAATGTCTCTCCACAGAGGGAGGCAACAAGGCTATGAAAGGTATCTACAAACAATACTCGCCCCGAAAGGTGGAGGATCCATCCATCCGTCCATCCGTCCATTATCGTTACCGCTTATTCCCTAATGGGGTCACAGGGGAACTGGAGCCTATCCTGGTGGTCAATGGGGAGAGGCGGGGTCACCCTGGAGAGTAAGGTGGAGGATATCCATGATATTAAACTTTATCAAAATAATAAACTACTTTAACCAAGGCAAGCTAGAACTATGAAACTGTTATTTGGACACCAAAATCACTCTACTAATCAGAGGACCTGTAAATTATGAAATGTTAAGGAAAAATAAGGACCACTCCCAAAAACGGAGGACAAAGGACTATAAAACAGACAACAGGAAGTCATTCCACTGAGGAGGAAAAACCAAAAGGCTATGAAACTCACTGCAGCAGGTAGATGAAAGCATCATCTAAATGGGACCGGTAGAATTAAATTAAAAATGGTCCTGAAACATCCTCCCCTGTGGCCTCAGCAGGGCCAAGACAGTTACAAAACTTTGCATGAATATAATGATGGCAAACCTGACAGGGAGAGAGGGAAAAAGTGGGAGCAAAGGAAAAGTAACCACCCCGAAAAGGAGAAAGATGCTTTAGACGGAGAGAGGGGAAAAAAGAAAAGAAAAGAAAGAGGGAAAAAAAAGAAACAAAACCAAACAACACAGACACAGGCACAGACTGCCTCCCCAACCATCACGTGGAGGTGAAAACCTTCAAGAAATCCCAAATAAAAATGGCAATCAGCTAGTAACCCCCACTTCCATAGGGATGAGGAGAAATCTTTTATATGGGTTAGGGTTAGAGTTAGGGTTAGCTTTAACCCTAACCCTATAAACCCTATCGTATGACATGTGGAGGCTGTATGGGGAATTTTGCACCAGCAAAGATGGAACAGTTGAGTCCAGGACAAATTGGACTTTGGTGACTTTCATGTACACTGTTTTCATGCATCTAGTTAAATTTTACACAATGCAAAAAGGTTCATCACTTTTTTCTGCAAATCAGTCCCCAGCGTGCCTGCTGTGCACACCAAAGTAAACTCAAGTCTTATTTTAAAACTGATGAAGTGTTCAAATGACTGCTGAGCAGCACTATTATCAGCTAATAGATGAAGCGTGTATCTCTTGACAATGCCAAACGCAAAACATTTATGGTGGCGTCTTTGTTTGGGTTGTGAGATGTTATTTTACTCTTTGTCACATTAAGAACGTTTCACTATGACGCAGTGATGAATAAACTCTAATCATGGGATATCCTTGTGGAGTAAAAACTCAAATAGACTTGACTATGTTTGTCCCTTTATTTCCAAACCACAATTGTAAGATTATTATCGCACTTTAAAAAATAATAATTACGAAAAGTATTAAAAATGAAATTATGCTTTCCATAGTTTATTGATGATTAATAGAAAATCCCTAGTTAAAAACAACTCTGTTCATACCACTAGCAATTATGAGGCTGCATAATTTACCTTTGATGATTAACCCAAATTATCATTTCAGTTTTATTTTACTCAATATCTGACAGACAATAAGTGTAGCTGACAGTCGTGTCCTCAGAGGCAATGATTATTTTATGTTTGTTTGCACTGTCACATTGTGCTAATACCTTTTCAATAATTGAGCCTTTTGTATTCCTGAGTGCTGCCACAGAAATAAATTAGTGGTGCTTTCAATTTATAACTTTAAGGGAGTTTTACTCATATTCTGTATCACCATTAGGTTAAAGTTTCACTTTGTCCCTCAGAGATATTAAAGATTGAATAAAGGGCAAACTTAAAAGTTTTAATACCTGAGAGATCACAAGTAAAATGTTTCTCTTACACGATGATGAACTAATGAACATTTTTATTTCTTGGAATTTGAAACAGCAGTTCTACAAAATGTAATCAAGGTAAAAGCACATACACCATGTTTGACATGGGATAAGATGTGTATAACGTTGAGTTCCTCCAAGGATTATTCTTGATGTGGCCCTCTGTTTTTAAACTAGTAAATACAACTACGCCTGGCTATTAATTCTCCAGTGCTGTTGAGCAGCTCCATAAAACACATTTCTCAGTTTATACTCTAAGCTCCTTCTGTCACGCCTGGGGGATTTTTTGGTGTTTTGTCCTGTCTCTGTGGTTGTCTTGTCATTTCCTGTTTTATTTTGAAAGGTACATCCCCTTGTTTCAGGCCACTTGCACTTCCATGTGTGTCATGTCTGATTTTCTTTCTTGATCTCCGATTGTGTTCACCTGGGGTTCCCTTCCTCCAGAGTGCGTATTATTATCGTACATCATTAGCCTTTTTGCATCCTGGTAATCAGGTGTTATTATCTATTACTTTGTCCACAGTTTTGTTCTGCCTCGCATTAAAGATTATTATTTGATACTTTGATCATAGCTTTGTCTGCTTCATGTTCTTGAGCGTTCTTATTTTGTACTTTGTCTTCCACTCCGTGCGAGTCCGTCTTTGTTTATTTAAAGTTTTTTTTTAAAGATCTCTGCGGCTGAGTCCTGCCTTGAGTTCCATTTCTGACACCTCACATCCAGCTGTGCACTCTGTATTATGGGAATGGACACACGTTCCACGCACACTGAAAAAGGATCTCTTTTAAGACTTTTTGCACTCTGTGGTACACATGGTTCTTAATGCAGAGTGTTTTGCGGTTGCTGGGGATTGTAATTACCATGTTGTTAGGGCAGTATGGTGGTGGTCATAACTGTCACCTGACAGCTTTAGGGTTCTTGATGGCCTTTCTGGACTTCACATGTTCCCTCCGGCTACTGTATTGAAAAACCCATGCTGGAACCATGGCCTGATGAGTGCATCGTGCTCTCAGAAGCTCATGTCCTGTAGGTCTACTGAGAGAATGTGAAATGATCTCCTTGGAGACTCTGAGAGACTACAATCGAACTGTAAAATGTGGCAAATATCATGATATATTCCTTGTCTATCTCTAACTTGCTGTCCAGTGAAAGTTTGAGAGGTGATTTGGGACTTTTGTTTTATATTGCTTTTGATATGTAACTACTGGTTCCAAAGCCAGAGGTATTTGTCACTGTGGAGAAAAAAGTAACATGTATTGATCTGTTTGATATGTGATGGCAGGTGTGGATTCTCTGTTCAGCTTGTTTTAACTAAATATTAATAGAAAAACTAATGAAAATGGCGTCTTATTGATTATGTCATTATTATCATTCTAAAAATTGAAGTGACAGGTACAAATAGAATGTGAAGGTTTTTATGCCCCTCCACATCAAAAACCTTTCAGTTCAGTGCATTTAAAAGAGGCCATGTGAAGGTGTACGGTGAGATATTTACACTTGTTAAGAGAGGGAAAAATGTTCTGTGACATTTTGTGCTACTTTTCTCTGTAGACATTGATGGTTACTCTGAATCTTTCCCAGGAGTTTCTCCAGGCTTCACACCACTCTCTAGCTCATCACCACTGGATTCTATTGTTCCACTGTCAGGTCCATCTCTCCTGCCATCAGCATCATTGTCTTATCTGTCAAAGAGCAGCAGTTCAGGCAACACAAGGTCTCCATTCAACACATCTAAAACATGGCCACCTTCCAAGTGATCTGAGACAGAGTGTCCCTGGGGTTCTGTTCAGCCTTTGCCAGTAGTAAAAGACCAACTGCTGCACCCATGCCAGATGGTTAGAGTCCTCACAGATGAAATTAAGAATTTTAGGGCAAACAACACGCATTCCCAGTGTCTCATAATTTGTCAAGGTATTTTAAGGCAGCACCGGCTGACTTCTGCAGATGGCTCCCTCATGGTGTGACAGTGCCACCGTGCTTAGAGGTCCTCTGGGTCCCACACTAAGTGAAAAAGAGGCCCTACTGACTCATTACAATATTACAAAATATGCCAAAGACTGGAGGAGACCCAGAGACACAGATGTGGCAGCTCTGAAAAAGCAGAAGTTGTGGAAACCACATCTTGTCAGCAGTTCCCTCTCCTTCCATTGAGGACGCAGCTGGCCTTGCCTCTGACACCAGAAGAGCTTTCCTCATTCATACCCCTCTACGTTTTCAGCTTCATGCTGCATTTACTTCAGCTTTCCATGGAGGAATGTGACCGATCAATCACAGAATACTTCTGGAGCAAACCCACAGACAAAGATGTCCAAGATGTTCTCCCCCATGGTGAGGATTTAGACGTGACACTCCACGTTGTTCAGCTGCTGATGGCTCACTTCCGAGAGAGCACAGATGGGCTCATTCTTCCTGCAGATTTGTCACAAGACTAATGTTTGAATCTTTTTACAATTGTTCGTGTAGCCATCTGCTGAAGTTGCTGATGTTGATGGGACCCTTACTCTGTCATCAACATGTGAACATTAACACATGACATGTAACCTCCACAAAGAAAAATGTCTATAAATAAATACAAAATTATGTATGTATAACCTTTTCTTTGTGATAAATAGCTACAGTATATCATGAGTGTTAGAAGAGAGTTGATGGTCATAAGAGGTAAGTCATGATATGAATGAAGTGTTTGGTAGTGGAGAGTAGAATTTTTTGGGAAAGAAGTAAGTAATTGTTTTTTTCAGCTCCAAAATGGTTGTTTCCCAAAAAGGCAGCGAAAAAGGCACGTATATGGACTTAAATGAAACAGAACTTTTTGACACTAAAGTAGTTTAGACGTTGGTGTGATCTGAACATCTGTTGCTTTTTTTATTTTTTTTTATCTGTTGCTTTTTTAGACTTTTTTTTTCCAAATGCATTTGCATATACTAAAATTTCAGCTCATCAAAGAGACAGCAGCTGTGACAGAAAAGAGCATTTTCAGTTCAGTCAGTATTACCACACACTAGTATTTTATTTATTTATTTTAACATGACTGGTTTTACCACAACAGACTGTAATCCCCTAATCTCTGCCTGTCATATTCATTGTGTCCCTCACAGAAGGGAAAAGAGACCACATTCAACTCAAGAAAAACTGACCCACCTATAAAGTCAAGATTTGTTCTCCCTCTCAAATTCTTCATAAGACAAGGGAACAATTAAAGAGCAAGTATTTATTTTGATCCATGAATGACAGAAATATTATGTACTCAAACAGACACAGTATTTTATGTGAAAGTAACCTTTAATCCAGCATCTTTTTTCAGATTTTATAATGTACTTGAATGCAGAACTAAAGTGTTTCTCTATAACAGACTGATTCCATGCATACAAAGCCATAATTTCATCTTAGATGTCAAGGTCCTGCATTTTCTTTTGTGACAAACAGACCTCAATGGCATTTAAGGTTGCCAAACCCTGTTTTAGGATTACTGGAAGTGATTCAAAAGGGATACATTTATATTTAGTATAGTAGTTCTTCAGCAAATAGTAACAAATGGTGTACAGTTCCCTGATGATGGATACCCTTTCTTACAGAGTAAAAATATTCAGATTCAGCAAAATTATTCAGATTTTTTTTCTAATGTGTCTACCGTTCTTTTTCAAGACCACTCAGATCTGTCCCAGCACGTTGTTCTCACTGTTCTTAGTTTGTTCTTCATTTTTCCAACGAAATACTCCCAGCGTGCCTTCCAGGGCTTCCTGCTACCTGCAGGTCTCCGGTGGTCTCCCTTTTCCTGTTCCTGCATCTGAAAAATAGCCCACACCTCCATATGACTGTCAGCGGTTTTCTATTTTGTCGCTACAGGGGTTCGGTTCTATTCGCGACATAACACTGTTCAACATCAATCTAATATTGTTCAAACTCTTTTTGTCTTTCTTTTACTTCGTCTAGTACCTTGTGATTTTACAGAGAATTCCCTATTTGTGAGAATCTGAAGAGGTCCTTATTAGCAGTACTTTATTCATTTTGGAGCTGAAAATTTGATTTTAAAGTAGTCCCTGATTTGTTTGAATCGAGCCTGCCCATTTACCAAATCCTGCATGAAGTTTCATAGGTGCAAAATCCACAACATCAGCTATTGTAGATGCTCATGATAAGGAAAGTGGTAAAATTCTCTCCAAGCATAAACATAATCCATCCTTTCTATAAGTTTTTGTCATAGTTTTCTACTTATAATGGCAAATCTGCTATGGATATGCCATTTGCTACAGACCATTGCTTCAACTGCAACAATTTTATATTTAAATCTGACCCAGTCCAAGAAATCAGAGCCCTAAACTGTGCCGCCACATAATGACTATAATATATATAATGATTCATAAAAGAAGTCTAAAATAAGGAACGAAAAACTTTGAGCCTCACTCTCAGAGACTTGTTTTGCCAGATTAACTTTGATATGAGCCGATCCAACGGTGTAAAGGTGGTGTTAAGGACTGCAACCCGGCGGGAATTAAAGAGAAAAAGTATCCGTGGCAACACATCCATCCTGATGGTTCCCATCCTGCCCACCAGAGATAGGAGGAGAATTTTCCTTCATGCGAGTCCTTTTCTGTTCTGAGATAAAAGCTTGCCATAATTGGCATTATATAACTGGGACAATTTATCAGTCAGTGTAATTCCCAAGTATCTGAAACCATCTTTTGACCATTTACTTCTTTAAGTGAATTGGCCAGTGTCCTGAAATCCTCATTGCTTCCAATTTCCCTTCATTTCCCTTATAACCAGAAATATCCCCGAACGAGTGTAGGCTCTGTGAGTAGTTGATGGAACTTTAATGTAGAGGAACAAAATGTTTTATATATCCTTTTAGATTTGCCAAGTGTATTTGGATTTGGATTAAAGTTGAGAGGATGGAGAGCATCCAGGGTTTTGAGACGGAGGGCAAGGCCTCTGTGGTGAAAAGCTTTTGGTGCCCTGGAAGGTTTTACGTGTCTGGAGAAATGTCACACACTTTTGGGCTCTCTGAGTAGTTCAGTCAGCTGCATCATGGAGCTACTTCTGCAGGTGCTGCCAATGGATGGAACTGGTGGAAAGAAAAACAAAGTTCTTGATATGTATGGATCTACACACATTGGGGGATTGGTGGGCTTCTTTCAATAACTTCAGAGTAGGGTCTGACCTGATCTGTTTGGAGATAAGCTGGGAGATAACTGCCGTTGTGATTTGGCGCTATATGAATAAAATTTAATCGAACGCAAACCCACCAACACACACAACTCTGCCCTCTGATTGGCTGAGATGTTTTTGTATGAATCCAGTATTGTTTGTAGATGCTACAGCAAGACATTTCTGTGCATTTTGCCTTTGAAAATTTCGAATCATTTGTCTTTTTCTACAAATGCAGATGGCATCCTGGAACATGATGAAGCGGCTACAGAGGACTTCAGAAAGATGTATGCTTCAGAGCATGAGAATAATGCAGCAGTGGAGAATATGAAGCACATAAATCACTAGGGACTGATTCTACATTGTGGAGAATCATGGTACATTTGTTTCCCACTAATGTTTCAAATTTGGCCTAGAAAAGAAGTCTAAATAGATCAAGTTTCAGCCACTGAATGTTGGCTGGTGTCACAATCTGCCCTTTCAGCAGACTAACATACGACAGGCAGCTCCAGCTTAGAAAAAACATCATTTAGTCGTGTCTTTGCACAGGTAGGTACTAATGGAAAAGCACCATGTGTGGCTCTGGGACAGACAGGTTTTGTGGTATCTTGGCTCGTTCCTCTACGTGCAGAGTTCTTCTCATCAGTAGGTGAGGATAAGGCTCTTTCTTGCATTTCAAGTGGATGAATCCACACAATCTCTTTATTGGAAGAGCAAGAAGATTTGAGAAAGAGGTTTAAAAATGGTAAAAGTGGTTCAAATGAAATTCTTTGTTTTACTTGTAGGCTACTTGCATCTCAGAAACTTGCTACTAAAAAGTATTTCTTTGTCTTTGAAAGTGCTTACCCAATGAATAGCACATAGAGCATGATGATCTTATTTGCTACGCAGTGGATCTTATCTTTTGACAGGAGCTGAGAGGACAAACACTTCGGGGCAGCCAGCTTATTATGGCATTCCCTTTCATGTCTGTGGAATGGAGTTATCAGAGTAAAACTCTTCCCAGATCTCACATTGATTCACATCCCCTCCGGCATGTCAGGAAACTTCAGATGGAGATGAAACGGGATGTGAAATAAATACTCTCAGATATGCGAGTCTCACTAATCATCTGTGAGAGAAACGGCGGGAGTTCAGGAAAAGGTTAACCGTCATCAGAGCTGTTCCAGACTCATTTAGGCCGGGTTTCTACACCAATCTGGTCCTATTACAGTTTTTCTCGATTGTTTACACACAAATATTGGTACTTGAAACACAATGACCACAAAATGTAACTCATGCACCAACCCCCTGAACCAATTCTGCTAAACTACAAGCACAATTCCTGCTTTACACTCAAATTGCAGTTCTAAAACACACTTTTTCCAAAACTCTACACACAACTGTCATGAAGAAAATCTTTTGTTTTCACAAGGAACACACTGTTATTCAAAACTCTAAAGTTAATTGTCAATTGTGTGTAGAGTTTTGGAAAAAATGTCCAAAAGTGTGTTTTAGAACTGCAATTTGAGTGTAAAGCAGGAATTGTGCTTGTAGTTTAGCAGAATTGGTTCAGGGGGTGTGGAGATATAGCAGTTGATGCTTTTCATGGCTGGATTGGCCATGCTAGGCGATATTTCCCCTGCTGCTTGGCCAGGGAAAACATTGCTTGTGATATAGATGAGGTGCTGTGGCCAGACCGAAACAGAAGAGAGGATGCAACATAGTTTATTTTGTTTTGTTTTTTTATTATTACTGTAACTGTATACAGTAAAATCTTCTGCACTGTATGTGCAACTTTGTGTCGGTTGGGATGTACACTGTGTACATTGTTTTGTGGGAAAAATAAAACATGTTTGTTACAGTATATTTGTGTGTTCTGAGTATAAAAACAATATTCTAAAATATTTTACAACGCACTTATGTATTTAATGTCTGTAGTAAGTGTAACACTGAACAAAAAGTCATTATGATGAATGGAGAATGGTGTTTTACACTGAGCACATCAGTGTTTAAATGCTTTTTTTAATTGTCTGTTCATATAATAGTTTGTGTGTGTCATCTGAACACAAAATGGCCTTTTGTGAAGAGATAAAACTGTTTTGAATGTAAAGTTTCATTTTGCAGGAGAATTGAAGGGTTTTGCCCATTGTGTGTGTGTTTGCTGGATTTGTGTGTAGAGTTCTGAGAATACGAGGCATGTTTTTAGAAATGTGTGTAAACAATCCAGAAAAACTGTAAGAACCCCTTCATTCTGGTCCCTCACATTCCAAGTGGGTCTATGGCCAAAACTATGACCAAAACCACTACCTGCTTTAATTTACTTACAAGACATGTGTATATTTATAAATTACTAATTTATGCTTCTGAAAATGAGATGGTCACTTAATACAAAAATCAAGTATTATTATTTTTGCTATATAAAGTGGAGTAAGTTATTTCTAAATAATGCACAAATGCTAAATAGATGGATGACTAATGAATATCCATAACATTTTTAACTGCAGTGAACTTCTAAAACAAGTTTGGTGATGTGCTAAGCTCTTCACATCACAATACACAAGGATTTAAAAGACATGAATATTAGCCTGGTTTCATCCTCTTGTGAATCTTTGTATAACTGAACATTGCTTCTAATCTTGATCCACTGGAATGTATTGCATCACATGACCTCTAAACCCCCCAGATACCAATCTGATGGGCTCTGATAGCCCAATTCACAACCCATGACCCATAGTGTCCTTTGCTAAAGTCCTGGTACAAGGCTTGTCAAGACACATTTAGACACGTGATGTAGCAGAGTCAGTCACTAAAAGAAACTGAACAAACTGAGAAAAGGGGTTATTTTTATACTGGCACATGCACATGAACTCCTGGAACTGATCATGCAAAGAGGAGGATTGGAAAATATGCTAACTGTATAGAGCATACCTGTAAATATAACAATGATGAAGGAAAGTTTGATCACTGGAGCTGGTACTGGGTTCTTCAGCTCCACTACAACAAAGAACATATACGTGGTTCTTCCTGTCACAATGATGACTCAAAGTGAGTCTTTTATTGGCGAATAATAACCATTACTGGTTCTTTATGCTACCAAAATGTTGTCCCATTTGGGAATTCAAAATGATTATTCAGATCAATGAAAATAACACCTTCTCCTTTAAAATATTATT
>CAJRST010018890.1:1257302-1290821 GCA_907169785.1 Menidia menidia | reverse complement strand
AACTTACCCTATAAAAAGATGATAATTTGGCCCTGTTAGCAGCAGAAATCAAGGTGGTGCCTGTTTAAAGCTGTAATTAACAGTTTTTTATGAGGTTAAGCTTTTGGTTTTCATCTTAAAATACAGCTTAACTAAAGAAACTCGGGTCATTATAGCACACCTTTGTCAATCAAAGGTAGATAGATAAAGATAGATAGCTAAAAATCTATAAAGGCACATCTTGAAGGTGGCAGAATGTTTTGAACTTGTATCTTGAACATACTTTTATTCAGTACACCACCTCAGTTGACAAACATCTGTAGCTGTTCTAGGTATTAATGTCATGATGTTGCGTAATTGTTTTATCGCTCCACAGGTTAGGTATATTTTTTCCTACTTCACACAGCCTTTCAACGTTTGACTGATCATTACTCAGTCTCTGCCTCATCTCCTCCAATTTAAACACGTCCCACACACTTTCTTCCAGCTCCCGGCTGGTGCAGATATGCTTCTATCTGCTCCCTCCCTGCCTTATTTGCCTGCCTGCTATCTTTGTCCTGTCACATCTCTGCATTTTACAGTCGTGGCTGTTCTTTCTCCACGGGCATCTTGTGAGGACAGGCCTGGGAGGGCTGTCACCTGGGTGGGTTTTGTTCAGTCAAACAAGTTAAAACTATAAAAACATTGATCCTGTTTGTTAACTTTGCAGGGAAAAGGTCACTTTTGTGGTGGATTATGTATTAGCAGAGAATAAAAAATAAAGGACACAGAGCAAAAGACGTGTACACTGACAGGACCACAAAATGTCCGTCTTTCTGTAGCTCCATGATGCTTCTTTTCTTCTTCTAAGCCCTCTGAAGAGCTAGCTTTCTCAACTCTGTATGGAATACGGAATATAACATTTTAGGCCAGCACTTAGCTGAGCTCCACTTCTCTGTGGAGTTAGTTTACCGTCAAGAGTTCCACATTCCTTTATGTAGACACGTATTTGTTTGTCTACAATATGTTGAACACAAAATTCTGCTCTCATAATTGTGAGTGGCATAGGATTGTGTGAGTGTGACTCTAAAAGCAAAGTTTTGTGGACAAAGTTGTGTCTGCTGTGGACATGAACTCAGGTCTGTGGGTATGATTAGAAAAGGGTTTAAATGACTTCACAACCCTGAATCCACCTAACTCCATACTTCTCTCCTTCCTTTTTTTCTTTTCTTCCCTTCTTTTTATCTCACAGGTTGAATGTTAAAGGCGTGGCCAGAGCCCCGACTGTCAGCCAATCACATCCCTCACTGGTCGGGGGGGGGTGTATTCTTTAGACATGACCATATGCAGATGAGAGAACTAAAAAATGACATTTCTGAACTGATATGAGACAAATGTAGGACAGAGAAATAATTGTGTTTTGTTTTGATAGAGCTATTATTTTGTGTTTAACAGACTCAAATCCGCTAGGTAAGAGTAACAATCCTTCCTGTTTTAGTGTAAAAAGGTATGGGGTTAACGTTCACTAAATAACATGCTTAATGTCTATGGTTTTACTTCTGTCATGCATCACAAGGCTTTTCTGGCCTGTGAACCTCTTGGACTATCTCCATTGTGCTTCCTGTTGAGGTTTTGTCGTGCATTTGTGTAATCAGAGTTAACTTTTCATTTGAAAGTGAGAGCACATTTGTGTGAATGCTTATCTGTGTGATTGAGAGTTGGGAGACTGCATGGATCAGAGTTTGCAGTCTACTTTTCAATCTTTGTGATACTCTTGCTTCAACAGCTTTGCTTCTATATCACTATGAGAGCATTAATATTCAGGGAGAGGGAAAGAATCTGTGGATTAAGAGGCTGAAGTGTTTATTAGAAAATCAATGTCTCAAGCTTTCTCATCGTTTCCTTATTGAGTACGATAATAAACCACTAAGCATGTCTATTTCTGTGAACTCAGTATATGGTAAATGTGTAGATATATCACTGTGGAGTGGTAAAAATTCCTAGAAAGAGAACATGAATGTTTCTACAACTGTGTATTGTTACTTTACTCAAATAAACGCTTTGGGTATTTTTCTGACAAATGATTGTCAAAGCCCAGTTTTTTTATTATATCTGTGTTTTGTTTTCATTTAAGCTTCACAGTCCCAAGGAACCTAAAATTATCAGATCCTTCTAGCCACATGTAGCTGTGTTTAAATCATCATAAATCACCACAGTACCTGACAATGACTATAAAGTATACATTTATGGCATGAATGTGGCGCACACGGTTATGACAAATGTTTGTATTTCAGCAAAGTAACAAGAACATTTGTGGGGTTTAGATGAAGAGTTTTATTTTGAAAGGTGTACCATTGAACTTCAGGGGTGTCTCCTGCTGAAAAGAACTGGCCATGTGCTTGAAACTTGGTTCAACACGTTAAAATAGCCAGACTTCAAAACTTCTGCTGGAACACACTTCTACACAAACGCAAACAAATGTACCCAGGCTGCTAAACAAATAAATGATACACAGACACATCCAGGCTGGAAATTTGTGTCCACATCGGGGTTCCATGTGGTTTGCATGAGCAGGAAGGGTCACTACTTTCTCTTTGTACATGGTGGACATTACTGAACAAATGGGCATTGCTTGGGAAAACTACAAGGAATTCAGGACAGATATATACTTTATTTCTATTCCTTGTAAAGATCCTACTTATTGTCTAAACCGAAGACTTCCACGTAATTTCCTCAGCACCAGTAATTCATTCCTCCCACCCTGATGAGCTCAGTGAGTCTTAATTTCCTCTCCAGAATGGTTGGTTCATTGGATACAACAATCTTTGTCTCTTTTCCAGATCTCAGTGTGATGCCACAGTCATCCTCAAAAGATTACATATATTAAACACGGAACTCCCTGTAACCAAATCAATGTTCATATTCTGTACCCCAACTGAGTTACTTTTCCTCTGTGTGTTATTTCAGATGGTTATGTCATTTATGAGCCTGTCTGGCTTTACTTGAAAATATGAATTAAAACTTCCGTCATATATTTCTGAATTAGGCAGAGTTTTAATTACTATTTTTTTCATATTAAATCCTATATGATTACAACTGCATCTCAAACATGATGCTGAGCAACGTTGCTACTCTTTATTTGATTTCATTCCTGTGTGGTCTGCTTGTTTTTGGACCATTGTGCACACTAGATCACTCAGACTGGAAGCTGTTTCCAGATTTATTAGAGGTAAACAAGGCTTTTCTGATTAACTGTAAACATGGACAGATCAGTAAAGGAGAGCGTGTCGTTTATCCTGAGATCTCTGCAGATAAAGTGACAGCAGCAGTGTTGTAGAGGCTCCTCCACAAAGCAAGATGCAAAAAACGATAACACAAAACATCAGAACATCAGAAGTAAGCTCACACACATCCTGTCCGGGGCCCACATCTAGCAGCCTGCACACGCCTAGTGTTCACTTCTGAGGACATTATTGTTCCATAACGGTAGAAAGTTACAAACATTCACACAGTCCATTTAGAATGGCCTAACATGCACATCCTGTGACTAAAGGAGGAAAGAGGGCTATCTGGAAAGACCCAAAAATGCAAAGAGGGAATATGTAAACTCCCTATAGAGGTGTCGTCACTAGGATTTGAACCAGAAACCTCATAGCTGTAAGCTCAAAGAAAACTTTGACTACACTCTAAATGTAGACTGTGCTGTCTGGTGTACTGAAGTGAAATGACGAGAGATCTTTTAATTTTTAATTTTTTTTCATTTGTGAATTGTTTTTCAGACTTTCAAGAAATACTGGTAAAAAAAAAGATAATTAAAGTTTGAATTTAAGTCACTATGGTGAAATCCGTCTGTTAGGAGGACACAAAAATCGGAGAACATGTTCAGACCTAGCGGGGATCTTTACTGGTGTTGTACAGTCTACAGTTGTGTTCTCAGAGCTGTGCACTGAACACAGACTTCTCTAGTTTGGATATTAAACAGAAATGTAATAGATTTTCTGGGTGCATTGACTGGAATGTTATTACAGTAAACTGGGCTGTAGAATTTGAGCCTTTTCACCTTACTCCACAGAAACATCCTCTGCCAAGCTCCAAAAAGTGCTGATTTATTGCTTTTACATAGAGATGTCTGCTGCTGGGCACAGTAAGTGCAACATTGTGTTGGTGTGGGTTTATTGCCTCTCCTATAGGAAGCGTGCTTATATGTGACCTCTGCTTGACAGTTCTGCTGATGTGCCTGCTGAAGTAAGCAGTTAAAAACAAATCTCAATTTCCTTTATTAATTTCAGACATCACCATAAATTTGCTTCAAATCGGACCTGACCTGATGCTTTATTTCATTACCATACAAGAAGAGGTTACACCCAGACACATTTTGGACACGACACTGAAGGTAAGATCATTACCTGTGATTAGCGGCATAATGGGGAAGGGGGTGTGGCGGATAATTGACAGGGACCTTGACAGGGAAGCAGGACGGTCCTTACGAAGAAGAACATTTCCATTTATTTGCAAATTTATATGCACCAAAAAAGGAAATCTGTGTTGTCTCCTGAGGTATTAGGAGATATTTTATTAAAAGTACTACAAAGCAGAAACGTCACCGTAGTGCCAGTAATCTGCATTTTCAGCTTTTCCTGTTTTGCACAGAATACACAGAATACGCACTTGTGAGACAATTGAATACATTATTGACAGATCTGATTATGTGTTCATTGTGTGTTCTGTTGCAATGATCCAGTTATTTATGTGAAAACACTGAATGAGACCTGTCCACTTCATCCCGCTTTTCGAGATGAAGAAGCTGATTTTAAAAGTTTTACGCTGAGAGGAATAATCAAAGCGCCATCACTTCTCAGAGGACAGCATTTTGTCTGGATGAAGTCTCCAGCCTTTGGTTTAGGAGGCAAGTGGAGCCATGTCAGTGGTCATGGATCAGTGGTGGCAGTTGGTTTTTACTACATTAAGAACATGGTCACAATGTGTAATGCACTGCATAACAACAGTTTCCAAACAAGTCCCAGTTTAACTTCATGGGAAAACTGACTCAGTTCAATTCAGTTTTTTGTTTTTGGCATAGTTGAAAAATACACAACTACCACAAATATCATCTTCAAAGAATTTAATACAAGCCAGTTAGAATCATTATTGTTGTACAATAAAATCCAGTTGATTTGATTCCAATTTCCAATTTTTGAATAGCCAATTTAAAAAGTGATGGAGCTGCTCATTCAGAGTTTAGATGTGAGGAGCAGAACTTTAGGTTCTGTTCTTAATCAAACAGGAAGAGAAGCTGAAACTGGAGAAATATGTCAATCAATCAATCAATCTTCACTGATTGACTGACATTGATACCCATGGAACCACACCTGCCATGGGTATCATAAGGACCAACCTGCATAGCAGGGCGTCTACAAGCAGCCTCCTTTAGCTAGCTCCCACCTAAAGCAGAGGAGGAAGACCCTGAGTCCACATTCAGAACCCGATGGGCTCCCGCTGTGCTCCACTGGACAGGCAGATGACTGCATCAGGCTCCAGGTGGAGCTGGAGGGGGTAAAGAGGGGCAGTTTCTTGGGTGAAGTGGGCAGGCCTCCAGGGCACAATCTGTGAAAGGGGGCACCGAGCATGAGAGGAAATGAAGAGGGCTCTAAGAGCTCACCATCGCATGACGAAAACGAAGGATTTCAGCTAATTTCACGACATGGCGAGTGTAGAACCATTACTTCTCTTAAGTAAATCTGGCCAGCCCAAACGGTCATGAAGCCATCAATTGAAATGGTGTCATTGGAAATATCATTGGGCAGCCACATCTTGCCAAAGCACATCAGGCTGCACTCCTGATTTGGGATGAAAATCTCCACCACTGCAGTAATTTCGATTCACATCTCGATACGAAACATTAACAATAAAGTAAATCCCTGCTGATATCATGCAAAACAACTCATGATATGATACGATTCATGAATCATTTCACAGCAATTTGACTACACCATGCGATTCAGTTTGATACGATTCATGTGTCCTCTCTCTTTCTATGTAAAGGATGCATTTCATGCTTGATGGTGACCTATAAAGCAAACCAATAAATCCACCTTAACCCTAAAATGCCATGTGTATCGTATTGTATCTTTAATGCTAAAAACGTTGCCCAAACCCTGTTGAACACGATCAGATAGACCTGATAACAGCAGGCAGAAAAATGCACCACAGTAATTTGGATTTATTTCATGATAATAAATTATGAATATTCCAATATAATTCTGTTTTTTTCATATTTTGTAAAAGGGCCGAATAAAGACTTAAAAAAAGAAGTGCCATTTTCTCTCTTTTCTTCTTGCATCAGGCTTCAAATGGTCAAGAGAAGATGCAGTTCACCAGTTTACAGAAAAGCATTTTGCTATTTTCTTTCATTCAATCTGTTTTTTATATCATTCTCTATTTGAACTAAATATCCATAAATGTATCCAAAGAGACACTGTGCATTCAGCCGCCAGCAGTCTCTGACACACACTGCACTATTATCAATATCAGAGCACGGACTAAAATCAGGGGATGTCTCCATCCCTACTCTTTGTTCATCTGTCTATTTTTAAAGTGATCTCACATTTCCTATGATGACAGAGGGGAGCGATGGCCTAAAACCTCTCGTCTCCACGTGTCTATGTAGTTTGGTACTTCTCTGTTGTTTCTATCCCCCTCATGATACCCCAGGGCCTCTCTCTAAGTCTCCTCTGGGATATTTATTGATCTCCCCTCCATGCAGGCTGGCTGCAGGGTGATCAGCTTTATCCAGATGTAAACAGTCCACGCATAGAGTTGCTGTTTGACAAAAACTCCTCTCTGCACCAGCTTCTTAGAGGACAAAACCGAGTTACCAAGAATATGATACAAAAACAACATAGTACAAAAGATGAAACTTTTAAAGTGAGAAAAAAGGTGCATGCTCACGAAGAAATAAATGTATACATTTTCACCCAGTGGAACATTTCAGTGGAAATGAGGGTTCATTTAGGACCATGAGTATGCTGAACATCACACCACCCAGCACCACCTGCAGCTGAGGCCTGCTACTTATTAAAATGATGTGACACATTATGAAAACAAATTGGGCTGGGTTTTTCAATTGATTAATCACTGTGGCATGCAGACTCATTCTAGCCAGCCATCTGAGCTGGCTGTACTCTTAAAGTTCAGTTTTGCTCGATCAGATTAATCTAACTTTTGACATCTGGGGATGCAGCCAAAAGCTGCATTGACCACCTCCTGGACGGTCCATTTGAGCCTGTTTAAATCCACAGGGATGTCCATCATGAATCTGAATAACAGTCGTCCATGGACTGATTTCTAGGTTTAGCCTGTCATTTGCTTTTTGTGTCAAATATTGCTATCTGTTTGTAAATGTATTCATTATAACGCCTATAATCTTTTTTTATCGTGTCCCACCGCTAGAAAAGGAGAGAGGCCTCAGACTGTTGACAACTGAAATCCTGCATCAAGCACCTGAGAATTCTAGATTTATTTGTTTTTTTATTTATTCTCACTTAAGTAGGTTAGTTTAGGTTAAGTATGAGCACATACACCTAGCTCCACGTACAGAAAAATTAGGCTTGCTTTGTACTGTTTTTATCATAAACTCACAAACATGGTTTCAAAAAGTCACTGTTTTCATTTTTATTTTTTTGCTTTAAATAAACTGACCATTTTGATCATTCACACTTCATACAAGCTCAGAACCATGAAGTTAGCTGGACTACATTAACCCAGTATGAGGTGTCCAGCTTTTACTTTATTTATTTGACCAAGTATCACTAGAGCAGCAACAGTGGTGAGATACCTCAATACCCCCAAACACGTCCAGACTCACATGTGCTGTAGCTGGGGTTGTTGGTTCAGTCTCACTGAATGACTATACAAACATTGTAAGTATGAAGAACATCTCAACCTCTGTGAGGATGCAAATAATTGACTTAAAAAAGATTCGTATCTAACAAGAAAAGCTGTCAAAGGCAACTCAAACCAAAACTGGTTTTCTCCTCAACCCACAGGCAGGTCACCAAAGGGTTGTGTTTTGCATTTTTCATTAAACTATATGCAATGAGTTGGATTTCTACATGAATGCTTAGCCAGCGTCTCTGCTCTCTCCACACCACACTGAGGAAAAACAAGCAAGAATAGATGTCAGAATAACTCATCAGGTGACAGCCACCGGTGCTGGGAGCCTGTCAGGACCAGTGTGTCTCCCGCAGCACAGGGGAATAACTGTATCTTAAATTGGATGGCATCTGTCCCTCAAGCTGCAGATTCCTCATTACAGGCAGTTTCTTTGACTGGTTCAGACATCAGATGTCACAGTTCATCACCCATGCCAAAGCTCGGGCAAAATAAGCAGCTGCCAAAAGTCTCCTCAGCTGCAACCAAACCCTGCAGAGATAAACACACACGGCCTGAGAGGGGCAACCGCCCCTAACTTCTGATTCTGTCAGTGCATTGGAAGGTAAACGTTATGTAGGTTATGTAAGTTGTGAGAATTAGTTCATGTGAAGTATGGGAACATTTTTTTGTTCCTGGGGAAAACAGGCTCCTCGCTGGAAACCACTGAAATTACAAATGGCCTTCATTTACATAGCACCAATTTAATCTTAGCCAGGATCTGCAAAGTGCCTTGAATACATTTCTCTCTCCTCCACTCACACAACACTTAAACACTCCTTTCTTATTGTTCGGTTGATTTATGTATTAGTGTATTCAAAATAATCCATAATAAACACAACTGACATATGAGCCATGAGCAGTTTAGGGTTTAGTTTGTTAGTTTGTGTAGATCTCTAACTAAACTGGTTCCTTTGGCTTGAATGGTTAAGATAAGTCATCTTCCTGTAACCTATGAATAAAACCCTCACTCTAATTCAGGTTTTGTTTCTATGTTTTATTCATCTATTAAGTTATAGCCTCGTATAATATTTTGTAATTATTTGCATTGATAGTTTAGAAAAGATTCAAAATGGGACACCAGCTAAATCAAAATATGGTATTAGGATGTCCACAGTGTATATGCTCATCAGTGGACAGTTGCCTTTAGAGAAGTGGTGCTGCCATACTTTCTGGCTCTGAGGGGTGATTGGTCAAATGTTGAGTTAGATATAAAATCCATGGGAGTCCCAGGATGGAGGTCTTCTGGGTAACATTGGACTGGATCAAGATGCAATTTGCAGCTCATGTCATATGTCAGCGATCATAATGATATGGATATTTGTTTAAACCATCACTGTCCACTTGTCAAGTCAATCCATCTGACTTATTATTATGTGCAACAACCTGTTTCCATAAGGTTTCCTATTCTTTAAGCAAAAAATCAGCTAATCCTAGCTCAGGGCCTCCTTTATTATACTCTGTGTTTAATAGATGGCTTGTTTGACTAACTTCAGGCCTTTCAATTGAGTTATTACTGCTTCTGAAGAGTGAAGACGTCTTCCTGCTTCCTCCTGCAGCATTTCTGGTTTATTTGCTTTTAAATCTTTCTACTTTTTTCCCAAAAGCATTTGATATAATTTTCTTATTTTTATTTAAGTGACCCAATACTTTTGTACTTGGAGGAGAGAGCCATATCTCACATAAACAGAAACCAAGAAGAGATGGTTTTCTGTCATCCTCTTCATTACAACCATCACCCATGAGACTAATGTTTGTGCGTTTGCCAGTGGGAATAACAGATAGAGCTGGGTATGGTCAGCATAGCAGTAGTATGAGAAGACTGGCCACTTTCAAACCCAGATTGGTTTGTATAAAGGAGGCTGTTTTATGAGTCTCCAGTCTCACCGCCGTTGGAACTTCTTTCTACATCCAAATGTCAGGACTCTGCGATATTCTTTAATGGCAAAGATCCAGGCATGATGCAATCATTTAAAAAAACATGAGTAACTACTCTTCCCCCAGTTAAACAGCTAGAGCTGACACAGTTTATACCTGTCCCTAACAAAACCATGGAGGAGCTCCATCCACCTGCCGGCTGGACCAGTTACCCACAGATTCCTAAAGTCTGTGCTGAGTTTCCACAATTCACTCATCTACTTAACATCTGACTTCCGACAGGAAACTTTTCTAAAGGCCTTAAAAACTGCTGCCATTAAGCCTTCTCTAAAGAAGAGCAGTCTAGATGCCTCAGTACTGAACAGCTAGCAACACAAATCAAACCTGCCATTCTTAGGACAAGTCCAGAAAAAGTTTTAAAAGCTTACTGACTTTCTCCTGTCTAACAATATGTTTGCTGCTGTCTAATATGGTTTCCGGCCCCCTTTAAAGTTCAGACCTGAACTTTAACAGCCACATTAAATCAGTACTATCAGCAGCCTTCTGCGATCTTAAAACATCCTGAATCAGAGGAATGGAGTGGTAACCAGACCTGGAAAGACATATCCATGAATTAGTCTCCATCAGGCTAGAGTGCTGGAACAGCTGCTCACTGGGCTCTAAACCAGCTGTGATCCAGCTGCAGAACATCCAGAATGTTTCTGCTAGAGTTATGACCAGAACCAGGAAATAGCACCACTTCAGTCCAGTTCTCAGGGCTCTGCTCTGGCTTCCTGTAGCCCAGAGAACAGACTCTGAACAGCTCTGATGTGTTCAAGTCTCTCCATGGTCTAAAGTCCATCATGTTAGGGAGAACCTCTGAGAACCTCAGGTTCTGGTCTCCTGCTGGTGTCCAGTCAGAACCAAACAAGGAGAAGATGAGTTTCAGTTTTCTGATCCTAAAATCTGGATCAGTCTTCCTGAAGAGGTGAGACAGGAATTAACTCTGAAAGTTTAAATCCAGGCTGAAAACGGTTCTGTTTATCTGTGAAATGACAGCTGAAGGATTTTCTCTGCACTCTTCACCTTTAATCTATTGAATCAGTGATTGAATATTCAAATCCGTCTTTTGTGATTTCATGTAGATGTAAAGCACTTTGAATTGCCTTGTGTTCAAAAATTTTCTCTACATTTTTCTTCTGCAGTGACAGAAACTAAAGAGGTAGCTTGGCTGTATATCTAAGAAAGTGTTTTCCCCTTTTTTTCTTTTGGTTAAGCTCTACATGTTGTCAATGACAGGTACTTCATTTTTATAGTCCCCAATGAAACATTCCAAGGTGTTCCAAAGTATAGGGATCATGTTGTGTGATCCCATGCACAGACACCACAGAATGAAAGTCTGCGGTCAGCCAGCGAAATGGTGCCAAGGGGAGGCCATAATCCCCCTAAATCCCTGAAAGGTTGTACGCCTGACCCAATGGCTCTGAAAAGAAATGAGTTCCTCACACTGTAACGATTTCTTATGGTCCTTGTGAGTTGATAGAGAGCAGCTTTCAAACTCCGTCCATTTTTTCTCACTGTTTCTTATCACCCCCAAAAGTAGTCCTGCAGATACAAGGAGGAATAATCACAAATAACAAGAAAGCCCTTGATCCCCGTCTCACCCTCCCACAGGAGGAACACTTTTGCTCCTCTGTGTTCTGGCCTTGATGGTGTCCATGGGTTTAAGAATACAGACATTACTTAATCCTACTCCTCCGGCCATTTTGATTCACAACCTTCTGCCAGTGTCTTCCTCAACAGGATGTTTCGTATTGAGAGAAGAGAAGCTGTCAGGAATAAGGGACATGATTAACTCGTGTTTGATGTGGGGATCAGTCTTGAGAAGTCACAGTAGCACAAAATAAACTGTGGAATTGATAAAATGAAAATCTATCATGCTGACAGACGTTGCATGGAGCAGCCAGTACAAAATGTTTGATAAATGTTTTTTATCAGCAACCTGGTGAAAGCAGTCATAACGTCATTTCAGCACTTGTCTGCCAGACTATTTTGGTGATGTATAAGTGAGACCCACGATAAGCTCTTATGTTTTCAATAAAAACACAGTTCAAAACTTCCTTATATTCAAACCATTGTATAGTAGTGACTTGTTACCATAATCAGATCCTGTAAAGCTGAAACAAATCCACAGACAGCCCTGTCAAGCTGGCGGCTCCAAAGAAAAATGTGGTGTTAGCTGAGATGGATCCCATAAGGGCTCTTTGGAGGGCACATACATGTTTTGCTATCATCCAACAGTACTGCAATTTGTTTAAATTTGATGTGATTCTTCTCTAATCCATATATCACTACTCTCAGCTCAGTGCAACATAAATAAAGAAGATAAAATGACAGAAAATATTAGAAAAAATCAAAAGCACCCTCTCAGGAAAGAAATGGTTGATGGCGGTCATGCATAGAGTCCCATTTGTTCAGATTACTTCAGCTGTATTAGTGTTAAGACAAAAGATGTGCTCCTGAAGGAGAAATTAAGTTAAGCACACTGATAATATTAGCTATTTGATGACTTCTGACTCTTTTTTGTCATAATGATAGCACATTAGGAGTGAATGTCATCAAGATAAAATGCAGTTATTGGAAATAAAATCTTGTCTTGTTGGAGCCATGTATGTATGAAAGTAGAGTCAGGATTGATGAAAACACATTAAACATGCTTCAGGGTTTGTTCTGCTGGTGATATGCCGAGGTTTGCATTCAGGCTTTTAGTCATCATTTCTAATAAAAAAAGAGCAAAGGTGAAATTTTTGTTTTAGCCTTTTGTTCCATTCCTCTCGCAACTTAGGAACAAGTAAAGGTAAAACGTTTTAGATTTCAAGACGTGACTATGGTGCTGGTCAGGACTACGGAGCAGCAAATCCAAGTCCTGTACCCGTTTCTTCCCTCTCTGAAGAATACAGAGGTGTAAACACAAAGTGTACAGATGCAATTCCACTCCCTCTCAAAGCCTAGATCTGGACTGGTTTTGTCTCAGTCTAGTCTAGGTTTTGTCCAAGTCTTCTCTGAGTCTGAATGCTTTATTTTCTTTGGTCTGGAGCACAAAAGGATAGCTGATTATGTTGACAACCAGGTTCGATACACATTTAAGACCACGAAAATATGTTAGTGTCATTTGAAAATGGAAATTTGTGAACTGATCGACAAAATTGTTCCAATTAATCCTTTTGGGATATAAGCCTTTTTGCTTGTGTGCTTTAGACGTCACCAGACGGTTTTGTGTAGTTTAGGGATATATTTGAATTTAAAGGGATCTGCAATCCCCTAAAAGTTTTTGGTAAATTTCTCAAATGTTTTTAGGACAAATTGGTGGCCGTCTGCACATTTCACTTTCTAAAGACTGAGCTTCCATAACCACTGCCCTTTTTACCTAAATGTAATCACAAGTACAGCAAACATTTCAGGATTAAATAGAATCCTGGTGTATGTTGTTTAGTTGTCTTTACCGTTGGCATTATTTCCAGTCCTATTTTGCCCGCCCCATCAACTTTACAGAAGGTGATGAGGGCCTCAAAAATGGTAGAAATTAAGTTTATGAGACAATACATAATGACATGTCCCAACATTTTCCTTTTTTGGGAAATAACACTTTATTACAATCCTTTACTGTCCCAATGTCTTCTGATTTGATATTGTGTTTAGCACTTAAGATGCATCTGATATTTAAGCATTTCTCGTTGCTATAATTAATAAATAGTGTAATATTCAAGACACAGTCTGTCTCAGTTTCAATCAACTCCTGACACAGAGCTTACCCAAAAAATACGAGTGGTGTTCAGACTGAAAAGGTCAGCCTCTCCCTTCAGATAAGCCTGATCAAACGTATTGTCCCACTTGAGAACAGAACAGGGTTCATCACACAGACCATCTGCTAAGGATGGGAGGGGATCCCTGCAGAAAGGCAGGGCCCCCCCCCTGGGCTCCCCCTCCCTGGAGCGCTGGACGTTGAAAAAAGGTTCCTCTCACTTGGTTCCCCACATGGCACAGCCACCTCCAAATTTAGCAGGCTTAAGTTGTGCACGGTGGAGAGGAGGTAGGAGGTAGGAGGTAGGAGGTAGGAGGTAGGAGCCTCCTTTAAATCAGCCCCTCCACTGAGAATGGAGATGGAAATCAGTACACGGACTTCCTCCTTGGTTTTAAGCATCCCTTGGTTGTGATGTCTTCATTCCCACAGACTTGACAGGGACTCATATAAGTATAATATCTGATTCTTTTATGACTTAGCTAAAAGCATTTTGTCACGATGCCTGCAACTAATATTTATCAACCTGTAGAATGAACCCATAAGATCCCAGACCAATTATACCTTAAAGGGACATTTTAGGGAATAGAAAACTGACCAAATGAACCCAGTTTATCAAATTTTTTAAATAAATTTGGTACCACCACGTCTGCTTCCCAAAGGTTCTGTTCGCCATTTTTAATACATTTATTTTGGGTTGAATTGTTTGTTACACCTGTGTCACTCTGGGGTCTTGGGGGTTCATTTTTGATTATTTATTTATTGTGTCAAATCAATTCAGTCAAAGTAAGCAGACATTTGCATAAAGTTGAATTTTGTAAATCATCTATAGTCCGCATTGACAACACTCTACTTGTTGAGGAGGGGTCAGGTTACACTTGTGGAAAATGATAAGTACATATTTGCAAAGTGTGCTCTTTTCCGTACCCCTTTGATTAAACAATGCACGTTTCATTAAAGCCACAGATATCCATAACACCAGCCTTCAGTACATGTGGCACTTAAAAGCCATAAACAGAAGACAAATGTTTATCAGCTGTGTGAGTGAACTATCATAAATCATGTGACTTAGCAGAGGAAATAGATTATGTCCTGTGCAGAAGAGTGCTGATGCTGACATAAGAATATAAATGGAAGCTTACTAATTGTACGAAATTTCCCCCACATACTGGCACAGAAGATTAAATATGATGGCCTTATGTAAGCGAAGGAAAGAGGGGACAGTGAGTGATCACTATCAGGCTTATCTGAAGGAGAGAGAAGCTGTTGGAAGTACAACAGCAACACACTGTGGCCATGACAACACACAACACACCGATTCCCACTATGCAGAAGAAAGTACGTATCAGTTTGCACACAGGATATAATTTCATTTGATTTAACGTTATCTTAATAGCGCCAAATCACAACAAATATCATCTTTAGGCACTTGAGGCCTGTCCAAGAATAAAGGCCAACTCAAGCCAATTAGCCCCTAAGAAAACCTCTTCTGAACAAGTGGTTCAGAAGGGGTTGTCTTGGGTTGAAAGTGGTTCTCAGGCCCAAAGATGACCATTTGGAACCAGAAGAAAATGTACATATTCCGATTATAGAAAAGTTGGAAGAACTTAAACCTGCAGTTTATATGCAGTTAGAGAAAGCTTTTCTGTCCTAACAGAGAAACGTTCAACCATCTGCACTTTTCAGAAGCAATCCAAAGAGTTAGTCGTGCAGAATATTGAATAAATAGTTATTTTACATGAGCTGGGATTAAATAAAACAATTAAGGCAAAGGCAAATTTATTTATGTAGCACAATTCAGATACAAGATCATTTAAATTGTTTTGCATAAAAGATTAAAGAATAGAATTGTGAAGGTTTAAAAGCATAAATTAAGTATAAACAAAGTAAAACAAAAAAGGGAAAAGCAAAGAGTGCAGAGAAAATCCCTTCAGCTGTCATTTCACAGATAAACAGAACCGTTTCCAGCCGGGATTTAAACTTTCAGAGTTAATTCCTGTCTCACCTCTTCAGGAAGACTGATCCAGATTTTAGGATCAGAAAACTGAACATCAGCCTTTCCTTTTTTGGTTCTGACTGGACACCAGCAGGAGACCAGAACCTGAGGTTCTCAGAGGTTCTCCCTAACATAACGGACTTTAGACCATGGAGAGACTTGAACACATCAGAGCTGTTCAGAGTCTGTTCTCTGAGCTACAGGAAGCCAGAGCAGAGCCCTGAGAACTGGACTGATGTGGTGCTATTTCCTGGTTCTGGTCATAACTCTAGCAGAAACATTCTGGATGTTCTGCAGCTGGATCACAGCTGGTTTAGAGCCCTAATTCATCGAGAAATGACAAATAGCACGCAAAGCCCCTCAGGGACCAGCTATTAAATCTTCCATCATTCAAGTCAGAAATATAGGTGGAGTTTCCATATTCTAATCATTCCTCTCAAGTAGTTAAATAGACAGTCCAGTAGGGGATCTTCTGAAATCCCCAGTTTACTCTGGAGTTTACCACCAGCCAGGAGAGCCGTGATGGGAATAGCCTTCACAGTGGTACCCTCTATGGCCTCCAGCCTGAAGTAAAGGATGTTGAACATATACAGACTAGGGAGCGTAAAAGCCCTGGAGGCCTTGTTTTATCTTGACCCCAGCTCTTTCCCTTGCCACATATGTAGAAATTAATTTGTCCCATTCTTGAAATTCTTTGGGAGGCATTGAAAACAATAAAGCGTGCATGGGAGAATGTTCATTCTGACTGACTCAAGTTCAATAAGGTTATCATATTCCATCTATGGACAGCTAATTTTGTGTGAGATCAATGTCTTATAATTAACACTTTTGTTTTATTTATATTGATTTCATGTCCGTAGTATTGACCATATTCTTCCAACACAACCATCAATTTTGTGAGTTTTTGAGCAGTTTGAGTTCAAGCTATTAGATCATCTGTGAACAGGACCAGTTTCTGCTCTCCATTTAAAGTTATTACTTCCTTTGTGTTGGGCCTCTGTCGTGTCCACTGGCTTAAAGGTCTAAAAAAGAAGGAGGAGAGGAGCATTGAAGCACACTTTCATTGTTCTTCTATGTAAATAGAATGAGTTTGTCAAGTCCCCATATTTAAATTTGGGCCATTGGTTTATCATGTATCTCTGCCAGTATGTTAATAAAAAGATTGTGAAGTTATATTTTTTTATTTGCTTTTCCAAATCAAACACCTTTCTGCATATAAACTATTATCTACTTTTCGTGTTTTTATCTCTTTCTTGTCTAATGAAACCTGTTTGATCATTGTTTATCAAATCCATTGGCATGAACTGTAGTCTCTTTGATAATATAGAAATAAAGAATTTGTGGTCACTAACAGGTCTGTAAGTTTCACTCGAGGGTGAAAGTATCTGCTCCTGGGAATTTATTTGCCCCATTTATTCTCCTGATGCCTTCTCATATTTCTCCATTATATTGTTATCTTGTTATTTACCTACTCAATCTGAAACCCAGGGTAGGTGTATCAAGTCCAAAAAGTTTTTGATTTGTCATTTATTGCTTGAAATTGAAAGTATAGAGGCTCATAATATTTTTGGAAACCCTGTTTAATTCCTTCAGAACTTGTTTCTAACTGTTTTGTTGAGGGATTTAATCATTTGTGAATGTATCTGTCTGCTCATTGTTTTCCTAATTAGTATGATTAGAGCCCTAATGATTTCCCACCTGTCTCATAGTACTGCTGCTTAGTCAAATTAGTCAAAAGTCTTTTTTGGTTTTGTTTTTTATTAGTTTCTTTTTCTTAGCACTGGTACCTCACAGGGAACTGGGATCTTTCTGTGAGGAGTTTGCATGCTCTCCCTGTGTGACTTCTGTCCAGGAACTCTGGAAAAAAAACATGCACGTTAGGTCAATGAGACACTCTAAATTGCCCTTAGCAGTGAATGAGAGTGTGTGTGGTTGTGTGTCTCTGTGTGTCCCTCTGATAGACTGGCGACCTGTCCAGGGAGGACCCGCCTCTCGCCCTTTGCCAACTGGGAAAGTCTCCAGCCCCCCAACAACCACGTTGGGAATAAGTGGTATAGAACATGAATGAATGGATGGAAAATGGATGGATGGGTTTCTTTTTTCAAAGTTATTTAATGTTCAGTTCACTAATTCTGTCCACAATGAATAACAGAACAGCATATGGAATAGAGGAAAACAAAGGATTGCATTTAAGTTCTTTTTAATAAATTGCCATGTGATGTGTATTTTACCAGGATAATTGAAATGATCAGTAAAGCACTCGGCATGGTATATCATTAATTATTAATTAGTGTTTTGAAGGCTAAAATATGTCTCACTATCAAACAAAAATTAAACATAAAAAACAACACATGCAATCAACACCAAGAAGACAGAACTATTATTTGAATTGTTCTCCATGTGTAACAGCTCCATAATGATGCCAAAAGGTTGTAGAACATTTTCTTAACCCACAAAAGGCTGCATGAGTAAAAATGGTCCATCAGGTCTGACTTTGTCAAAAGATATTTTACCAGAGAGAGTAAACAAAAAGGCAACTTTCTCTTTACCACCGGTCCCAAACCATATGTCATTGGAGGTAGTCCTAGAAAACTGCCACGTCAAACTATTTTAATCACCTTTGAAATGAGCGATTAAAACAATTATTTCAGAGGAGAGGGATGGTTCCTGCTATTAACAACCCTCTGCTCAATATCACAACAAATTACTTCATGCTCATTAGTATGAGTTGTGCATGCCTAGTGGTTTGGAAAGCCTCCACTGGGAACTTGCTATATTACTCCTTTTGTGTGTAGTGTATAATTAGCATTCATCAAGTGTTGTGTTTACAAAGCATACCCCTCACAAATGAATTTCTGATGTTACATAAGTGTAAGTCTGATCAGGAATGGTCTCACAAGCCCCAATGTTAAAGTTTAGACATACTGCTCCTAAACTAATATAACAATAAGTTACAGTAATTGCAATGTCAAAGGGTTCAAATCTCTAGACTAGGATTTCCTGCACACACAGAATTACAACAAATATTTTGTAAAATGTAAATTAATCCTTTTTCATTTTATTTCTTTAAGACTTGTATTGCTGTATAGAATGGCGTAAGATGGCATTGAGATCATTCTTAAACTTGATTCTAACAATGATGAAAGATAGTCTCATTTCACGCCTTACATCTGCAAGTCATATTGATAAAACCCATTAGTAAGAACTCCCATAAAACACATAAAATGAGGCTGAGCATCACAGGCGTCAGGCCGACCACTTCATAAAGGATGGGTTTCTGTTCTGAGAAGAGGCTGGGTCTCTTTTCCATCCTAAGCATACACCTAAAAGCCTTTAGAAACATTGCTCTATGCTGGCTGTGAAGCCTGATTTGACTTTTCTAACAACTCTGACTTTTTATTTTTAATAAACAATGCAATTTTTAAATTTTATGTAAAATTGTAATATTGTTTTTTTTTATCCACATTTCAATATCTTTAGTCTTCCTTTTGGCTTCGGGGGACATAGTTGCAATGTGCACACACTTCCTGAGGGAGCTGCTATGTTCCAGCGGAAAATAACAGTCCCACTAAGCCAGCTAGACGAGTTTCGGAAAAGTTATGTTTGGCTGTGCAGTGGATAGGGTGACGCGTTTCATTAAAATGGACTTTAATCCTCGATTTTTCACACATGAGTAGTTGCAAATATCCTCATGTCCGAACATCCAGCAGTCCTGATACATCAACGACGAATGGTAGGAATGTTTTAGCTAATAAGTCCCGGTACTTAGCCTAGCAACAAGGCCTAGCAGCTAGCGCTAGTTAGCTAGCCTGAACTGTAGGCCTTAAAATAATAAGCCAACGTTTACGTTTGGCTGCAGTGTGGTAAATGTGAGACTTTCTGGCATTGAACGCTTTGTATGTATTAGGTACATTTTGAGCTCTTGGGTTATTAAGTTGCAGGTCTTTTTTGAAGGCAGCCACAGTTAGCTTCCGTGGCTAGCCAGTTGGTTTACTGCATTATTAAAGCTGACAGAATGTCAACGTTACGCCGTTTGGGCACATTTGACAGAATTATAAGCAATAATTGAGCTTGTTTGTTTTGGTGGTTAACAATAAGCCCTGTGACTCGCATGCTTATATAGTTGTCCATGGTCATATGTCTTAAAAGTATTCTGTGACGTTCTTGTGCTGAGTTTTCCCATAATTAAGCTTTCACACTAACATATTTGTCATGTTTTTCCAGTAATTCACTAGCTTTTTTAAGCTAGTAATGTCTCTAACTTTGCCAACCAACGATATGCTGGAAACGCCACCTGGATATCCATTTGAAGAAATCAATTATGAAGACATTGAAGTTGAAGAGGTTGGTTTTAGTTTGTTTCTGTTTGTAATTCTTCCATTTAATAATGGTTGTGTTTAACATAAGCTTAGCAATTAGAAGTAACTTGGTTGTGAACTGTTTCCAGGTGGTGGGAAGAGGAGCGTTTGGGGTTGTCTGCAAAGCCAAATGGAAAGGAAACGATGTTGCTATCAAGACCATTGAGAGTGAATCGGAGAGGAAAGCCTTTATTGTTGAGGTGCTGACACCTTTCCTCATTTTCACCTCACGGCTGTCCCAGTGGTCATTTGAAACATTAAGCAGCTAATGCAACGGATGTGTGACCTAACTGTATACAGGCCTGCTTGGATGTAGTTGTGTTAAAGAGCTGAATGTATGTGTGTAAAACTATGTGCCCTATTCACTGTTTGTGTCCAGCTCCGGCAGCTTTCACGCGTGAACCACCACAATATTGTAAAGTTGTATGGTGCGTGCAAAAATCCAGTAAGTTAACTGAAGTCTTACTGTCTCTTATGCAGCCATTGGAATCTGGGTCTGTCTGATATAAGAACTTTTATGGATGTCTTTTCCAATCAGGTCTGCCTTGTGATGGAATATGCTGAAGGTGGATCTTTGTACAATGGTGAGTTGAGATAAAAGTGGTCATCACTTCATATAATAAACAGCCCGCATGTCCTCCACTTTTCCGGCTGTGAAACAAGCCCAGCTGTCACCAGATGTAAGAAGCAGCCCTTTTGTGTTGACACTGCATGATAAGCCATGTTTCTGATTCATGTATAAACCATGCGTAGTGTGATAACTGGTGTAAGCTTGTTGGCCTGCCTTAAATATCCAAAAGGGGCAGGTAAATAACAATAAGCTACATGTAATATCGCTTACTGTTTAAGCAAAGTAAGCTTGATAAAACTTATTCCAATTTCTGGAGATATAAAACTCAAATCTTGATTTCTTATAAAAACACACACACATGTAACTGGTAGCACTCAAAAGCTTGGACACTTTTCCATATATTTTAGATGAGTGCTTACCTTAATTGGTTAGAATGATATCATGCAATGATTGAGTTGCATTGATTTTTATTTTGATTTGCTTAAATTGGACTCATGGAGCTGACATTAGTTGTGATGTGGTGCTACGTTGATAAACCTTGTTTATCTAATAAAATAGTTTCCAACAAACCAAAAATAACCTTCTCCTGTCGAGTTATGTACACATTGGGATTTATTTCTAAAATTAAGATTGAAGCAGTCAAAAGCGAGCAGAACTGTGTTGTCCAGCCTTGCTTAAAAAAAATATTAAAACCGTGTCCAAACTTATGAGCAGCAGTGTTTGTGTGTGCATTTCCTTTGCTGTGGGGGATCCTATTGATAGTTTTGGCTTTTGGACCTTGTTGTAGCAGTATTTCTTTGATTTCATCAAATACATTGTTTAAGATATGAAATTCTTGAAAATATGTTTTCTAAAAAATCAAATTGTGCACAAAAACAATTGTTTTTGAGAACAGAGGACTCCCAGCTCTGAAATAATCAATGTATAGACTGGTTTTTACTGTGTAGACTCCGGTACTGTTTCCCTCACACACCAGTGGGGAATTTCTTTGCTTAAAACATCCCAAAAACCTGATGCTTCTATGCTTCACAGTTCAAAACCTCTTATTCAAGCTTAGTTATTTTCTCTGGGTTTTTTTTTTTTATGTCTGATGGTTCTATTCTGAATCTTGTATCCAAAACATGTTTTCACAGCTTTTCTGTGATGAGGTAAAACCACTGTGTCAGTAAGATAGGGAGCGATGGGACAGGCCTGTAGCTCCTGGATGACTGCAGTGCCTAATAGGGATGGGACGGTTTCTAAACCCGTCTGAACCGTTGGGTTCTGTCTGGGTTGGGTTGGCGTGTGTTGGTTGGGTTCCTGCTGCTCCTTTTCTCAGAGGGAAGCGTTTACACTCCAGAGCAGAAGGGGGCGCTACTGCGCCCAAAGCCAACCACCAGTAGGAAACCAGAAGAAGAAGAAGCAGCGTAGCCCATAAAAATCAGACCAGCAGCAGTTTCTAGGTCTGCTGTATGGACCAGTTTGCATTTAGAGGGAAGCACATGTTGGAATTAGCTCTGTTTCCTCTCTGGCAGAATCTCACCTAATTTAACCTCAGACTGTCAAAACGTATCAAATGTCAGACTACTTTTTTCTTTCAGTTTTAACCTGACTATACAAAACATAATAGATTTTCCTAACAATCAACACATACCGAACCGAACCCAAAACCGTGACCACGAAACCGTGAATCGAACCGAACCGTGGGTTTTGTGAACCGTCCCACCCCTAGTGCCTAACCTCTGCTGGGTTGTTCTGGAGTCCCGTTGTCTGTAGTGGTGGTGTTTGTGACTGTGTTCTCTTGTCCACAGTGCTGCATGGTGCTGAACCCCTCCCTTATTACACTGCTTCCCATGCCATGAGCTGGTGTTTACAGTGTGCCCAAGGAGTGTCCTATCTCCATGGCATGAAACCAAAGGCTCTCATTCACAGGGACCTCAAGCCACCCAAGTATGCATCTTCTCCTCACCTCACATCTTGTCTCCTGTTTCACTTCCACCAAACTCCTTTAAATTTGATCAGGTGTAATAATGCACTCATTGTTATGTTGTTTGTATTTAACAAAACAGAAGCACAGATTCAAGATCTGGATGAAAATCTTTTTATCTCCTGTGTTCACAAGTCGTTTCTGTCCAGTACTGGTTTGCCCTTCCATGATATGGTCCAGCTCTTCGGGGCTTTTGGACGCTTTATTTTCCCTGACCGAACCCCTCACTATGGGCAGGTTCCGCTGTTAATCACATGAAGCTGCAGAAACACAGTGGAGTCACACAACTTCACTCCGAGTGTGTGTTCATTACATTATGGTGATATAGCAGATGCTTTTATCCAAAGTGACTTGAAAAGTATAGAGTAGATCTTTCACTAATTCAATTTACAGCAGCTTTTACTGCAGCGGGTTTAAATGTCTGTAGGGAGAGATAACGACCTCAGAGCTCAAGTCCAGCCACAAAAATCGATCTGATCTTTAGTTTAAGTTGATATACACACTCTGGTATTCATTAGTCATGACCACAGCACACACACTTATCTCTCGTTTATGTTGTAAATTGTGTTCCAGACTTTCAAAAGACTTCACAGAGTGAGGAACTGTGTCAGTGTATGTCTTGTGGAGATTTCTTTACTTTTTCTCTTTGAGAGCAAGCAGTGCTGTGCAGTGTTTCCAAGTCAGCATTTCGGATTGGGTTGGTTGTATCATGCCAGCATGACTTACATGATACAATGGAAAATCCTGAGAAGAAAAACTGTAATGCCTTAAAAAAGCATGTTGAGTTATCCAAGTGTTTGATGTCACATGGATTTGAACTTCAGTCTTAAGTTCACAGGGCCAATGCCATTCTGCTCTCCAAGTCCAGTGACGTATGCTTTACTTTTAGAATCCTAACAAACATGGAAATGTAATGACATCATGAAACTTGAAAGAGAAAAGGCAGGAACATGCGTATACAGTCGAAGCCTGCGATCGTTCTGTGTGTCAGACAAAGGAATGGATGTGCCACTGAGCTGCTGTAGCTGTATGTAGTAGTTGTGCTAAAATGTGTATTCAAAACTGGTTCTGACCCTAGTATTAGCTGCATAATCCTCAATATTACACCTAGGCTGCAGTAATTTAGTCAATTATACGCTATCACTTAATGAACCATGTTTTTTGCTGGGGTACTGGTGGTAGAGATGTGTTTGAATATCTTTAATTCTAGTTTCCTCTGATACTTTGAGATTAATGAATGATCTATTACTAGCCAATTTCCATTTGACTCTCTGAATGTCATTAGCTTTTCCTTATATTTAGTGATGTGTTACTTATTGTTAGATCAGTTCAAAAACACTCTTACAACATCATATGAACTCCATAAAGTTGGGCATGGACGTTACATTGAATATTAAGGTTCTTTTGACACTGGTAATTGAAGGCGGCCTCTGCCGGACACATTTGTCAATTCTTTCTCAAAATAAGTCAAATTCTCTTTAGCTCATTGCAGGTTGAACACTTAAACAGTGTGTTAATCACGCCTTACTCAAAGACAGTGATAAAGACAGGATTTCTGGCTCACTCTGTGTCACTGCAGCTTCACATCCTGGTACTAAAATAGGCTGCTTACTCTGCCCATATCAAAGCTTTCTGAGGTGGAAAGCAAAGACAGGAGGGACAGGAGTAGTCTCGAGAGTAATCCCACTGTCCAATGGGAAAACGGCGTCTAGGCTCATGTGTCTGTATGAGTTATGTTCATGAGTGATTGTAGCATATCTGATCGGAAAATATGTGACAAGTTATGAGTTCTTTATGAGCTTTTAATGGTAACTAATGTTTGGATTTTAAAGGATCAGTCGATTTTGTTCAGAAATTATTGTAGCACACTGCATTAGAACAGCAACGGTGTCAAATGCAGATTTAGAGTACTCTGCCTTTGGTAAAGGAAATATTGCACTTAATGGATAAAAATAATAACAATTGAGTCTGAGATAAGAGAGAGCTTTTTCCTTTACCCTATCAGTAATCTTACACCGGGTTAGTTGAAAAGGTTGGAAATGATTTTCTAATAAGGAGTTTATGCATAGGGACAATTATTGAACTAAACAATTATTTCAATGTTTTATTATGTAATCATTACATAACATAGGTGTCATTGCTTTGCTCTAAAAGCTCTGATGGTTTTATTTGCACCAAAAAAACCTAGCATGTTTTCTTCTTGTTACCTGCGTCTGAACCTAGTGTTGCATTCTTGCACAAAGGGGCGGCAGGCCAAATACCGTATTTAAAAACAGACTTCTCAGTCATAATAAAGTAAAGAAGGATGTGGGTAAACTGAGTTTGTCATCCGCTCTTTTTCTCCAGATGGGTTTACATTCATTTTTAGCGATTTCAGAAACTGTATTTCAACTGTTATCATATGTTCTGTTTATTGCATAAATGAATCCTTTTAAATTTCATAAGTGAAAGAAAATGACACAGCTGATTGTCAGTTAGAGCTAGATGAGATTGGCCTACTACAGACACAGCTCGGATTTGACAGTGTGCATATGTTAGCACAGCCTGAAGCTCATCTCAGCCACTCTGAATCATTTTGAAATGTTTGTGTTGCTTGTTTGTGCTGAGTTTCAGTTTTGCTTTGTTTCAGTCTTCTTCTGGTGGCGGGCGGCACCGTGCTTAAGATATGTGACTTTGGAACAGCATGTGACATTCAAACTCACATGACCAACAACAAGGGAAGCGCAGCATGGATGGCTCCAGAGGTATTTGAAGGTAAGCGTCAGTTGCATTTCGGCTGCTAGAAAAGCTTGGCATTGCCCCCATCTTAGTGGGTTTGTAACTATTTGTTTCATGCTTTAGTTGCTGATGTTCGTGTCTGTAGGCTTGTTGTACTCTTACCAGCATCGTTGCATTGTCACTTTTCACATTAATTGCATCTGCTTCCAGCATGGACACATTAATCCTCGATCCATCATCAGTTTCTGTGCTCCTGCACTTTATTGATGGTAGTCGCAGAAGCATGGCAAGAAGATGAATGGTTTGATGCCACTGCTTTTATTTCCCCAGGGAGACTACACTGTAGACTTTGTGTTCCCATTCAGCCAGGAACCTAATGTATTGTTAAATGATGAGACAAGTTCCTGGCGAAGGGGTCAGGAGGAAAGATGAATTAGCGTCTAGTCATTATCTTGTTTTGGAGGCAAGTTACAAGATTCCAGTGCAATTAAACAACTTACTCCTGCCCTCTCCATGAACTTTTTACAACTAATTTGCGTCATTGTGAAAAGCTATTAGAACACCTCAGTGTAGCATATTTAAAATAAGTTTGAGGGCTTTAATTATGCAATAACAGGCCTGCTAAATAAGCAACACGGGGGCTGTTTTGTTTTTTTCATATTTTCATCCTATTCCCATCTGAAAAGATTAGATCAAACGGCTTTGTTTTCAGAGGCACATCTCGAATGTGCCATAAGAGAATTTTATTTATCCGTCAGTCAGCAGTGTCAGTCTGAGCTGTGTTTTCTGCTTGAAAGGGACCTCAGGGTTTTGGTTGGTTTCTATGTATTTGCAGGCAGCAATTACAGCGAGAAGTGTGATGTTTTCAGCTGGGGGATCATTCTGTGGGAAGTGATCACTCGCAGGAAGCCCTTTGATGAGATTGGAGGACCAGCATTTCGCATTATGTGGGCAGTTCACAATGGTGAGTCCGATTGCGTTTGAGTGTGTCCAGGCTAAGGCCACGTCCAGCTGTCAGACACTGTCCTAAGATACAACAGAGCACCCAACAGAGATGCTGAAGGGTGCAATAATTCCCACATCAAAGGTGGAGGGAGGTTTACAGAATTAGCCTTTGGGAAAATGTGGCTGTTTCCCACCAGCGAACCTGCCCTCCTTAGCCACTCCTGTCTGAAGCCAGCAGGAGGCATGTTTATTCTTCATTTCATGTGTCAAACTTTCTGACTCTTTGGAAGTATTTCATCTCTTTTTTTTTTATTCAGGCACAAGACCTCCATTAATCAAGAACTTGCCCAAACCCATCGAGAGCCTGATGACGCGGTGCTGGTCTAAAGATCCCTCTCAGCGGCCCTCCATGGAGGAAATAGTGAAGATCATGATTCACCTAATGAAGGTAAGCTGTCAATTTGCTCTGTGTTGTAGTTTGTAATCGGCAGAGGGAGATGGGCACTTTTGACCTGGCTAAATAATGGAAACCATATTTTTCTGTCCAGTGTTCCTCAGCCTGTAACATCAGATTACAGGATTCTCGTATATTTATGCTTTGTGAATACTTGTTTTCCTGCTTTCTATGGGCGCTTCTTCCCCTCTTACAGGCACACATAACCTCATTTCACATACACAGTGGAGTCATCAAACATTTTTTGCTATTCTGGAGCTGGGACGTGATAATAAAAAATGACTCCAGGCCCCATAGCAAAGTGAGCTATTTAGTCAGTCCTTTAACTTCTTTTTTTCAGTACTTCCCAGGATCTGATGAACCTCTTCAATATCCATACCAGTATTCAGATGAGGGACAGAGCAACTCTGCAACCAGTACAGGTACAGTGCACACAAAGTACAGCAACTGCATGAATAAGTTCTGAGATGTAATTAAACCAGTTAGTTCCTTTACAGCTCCCTGTCTTGTTTTCTTTTAACAGTAAAACCGAAGCAGAGAATGTTTTCACTGGACACTGTAGTAGCACCTCTCTATTTAACTGTGTCAAATGTTAAAACACACTCACCGTGGAGCTTGTGTGAAGCCAGCCTAACTGTGCCTCTACATCCAGACATTTCCTCATTTTGCACCTTCTGTGGGACTTTACCTGAAAGCTAGTCATTATTATATTCAGTAAATATTTGAGAATTGTGAAGTGGCAAGAGACAACAACTTTATTCAAACAGGCCATTGCAAAGTGAGAACACTTAACGTGGAGAAGTACAGAGATGCCTCGGTTAACCTCTATAAAAGAGAATAAAGGGCTGTGGAAAATGTCCTCTTTTCACTGACCTCAGGGTGCAGTGCACTTGTGAGATGAGTTTAGAAAATGCTGGTTCACACTGTGCTTCCACCAGAGGAGGAGGGGCGAATTTTTGCACCATGTTGTCACGGCTCACTTCCACAGTAGTTAAAAGGTGTCTGATGTGCTCAGAAGAAAACTGAGTATTTCTGGGGCACAATAGAGCTGAGGTGAGCAGTAGATGCAGCCATACACATGCACAGCGTGTCCATTTTGAGGACAGTTAGACTGAATAAAGCTGGTGAAACAGAGTAGGAAAAAAACATGTCCGACTTTACCTGAAGGACAGGTCATGTACACTCCAGCAGATTGGGATTTGTAAAGAAAGATGGTGACATTTCAGTCCTTTTGGATAGTGTCACTAAAAAGCAAACATGAACTGAAAAACAAAAACAAATGAAAGGAAATATAGAATAAAAAGAGGCATGTGTAAAGGTGTTAAACTGACATTAATGTCACGGTTCTGATTTACAATCAAATTTCTAAGCAGCAATTGCTGTTTGTGTTGGATACAAACCAAAATGAAACAGTGCCATACAGAGCACTAAAGTTTCTAGTTCAGCTGTGCACACCTTTCACCAGGTATAGGAATCTATAGCTTCCATGTCATCAGATTGACAGGCTGCATAAAGCAGGTGAGATAATCAGCATTCTCATATTCTTTTCACTAAAGCTGTATTTTAAACTAAAATATGTATTTTTGCAAATAGAAAAAAGTAGAATAAACTCAGCTGAGTGTTTTAATACAGACACTCAAACAGAAGCAATTTGCAGATTCACGTTTGAGTCCTGTAAGAACGACTCCGCCAATGCTTTTCTGGAACATTTTCAAATGGAAACCTGGTTAGAATATGTTGTGAAGTATCTATTGCCAGCAGTGGCTGCCTCTCGGCTTTTTCCATCAGGGGTCACAATAGCCAGTCAGTCTGGAGTCGCAAAAAAAGTTTTGGCAGGCATTTTTATTAGGGATGCTCTTGACAGAATCTTGACACAATCCTGCCATTTAGCCGGTATGAAGCCTGGGATAAAACCCCCGACCTACCCATTTGCAGTCCGTCACTCTTAGCCCAGAGTAGTCAGCCCCTCATCTATCGCCATAAGTAGTAATAATTTCCCTCTGGGATTATTAGTGTATTTCTGATTATGATTGTGATTCTGAAGTAGCTTTTTGTATTTGAAGTGACAAATAATCAGCATATTAAACAGATTAACTAGAAGGAACCTCGTGACTCAAACTCTGAAAGCACAAGCCCTAAACTTTCTCCTGCTTTATATCAATGTTTTATCTGTTCAATCCTCTGGTACCTTACCCTGAGTCCAACCCAAACAATACATTGACACAATGTCACCAGAGAGCGTTTGAGTGGGCACTTATCTTCTGACAGCCTGCTGTGGGGGTCCAGATGAGGAGAAATCATATCACTGGTTCCTCAGGCTCTCAACATTGTTTCTATTACTAGATGGGAGTGAAACCCTAAGTTTGATACTGACTGTAACTGCAACAGGACGGGCTAAAGACTGGATTATTATTTCAGAGCCATTTAGCCGTAACGTACAACACTTCCAGCACAGTCCTACCCGCCAGTGAATCAGGGCTGGAGACTCTGTCATCTGGCCGTATTTCTAAAAAGATCTAAATGTTTTCAAGCATTTTAAACTCAACATTTCTGATTTCTGATCATTGTGCAGGAGATAGAGTCTGAAAATCCAAAGTATTCACCACAAACAATGAAAGCTGTCAAACCTTTCTGTCATGTGTCCTGGGAAACTGCAGGTTCCTATGTGGACTATACTGGCACCAGCACAAGCACCAGAAGTGATGCGAACATGGAGCACAGTGATTCTCAGGGGAGCAATGACACCATCAAGATCACACCTCAGTTTGCACCTCATTTGAAGCCAAAGGTATGGCCAGCAACACACTGTTATAGTGCTGTAGTGTGCAGCCTATCATTCTCTGTCATTGTACAGGAATGAATCTGGTCATAGCATAAATCAGAGATAGAATAAGTTAAATCTGACTATATAATAATAGCTATTAAGCTTCATTTTTTACCATGCGTGTCACACACATGTGGTTGAGGGATAACACAGTTTTCATTAAATCAGTTCCCTTAATGTCTAAAAATGTGCAGCAATTAGGGGTTTTAATGTTGTTGTATGTTTATGATTTTGATGTTGAGTGGTATAACTTTCATTATAGCCGTTAAGAACTTGTATGATTAAAAGTGGCTTTTTCTTAACAGGGAGACCCGTTAAGGACTCTGCCTTTGTCCAGAGGGGGAAGTGTGGAGAGCCTGCGAACCCAGTGTTTGCCATCCTCTGACAGCAAAAGAATGAGTGCTGACTTGTCAGAGTTAGAGCCCAAAATGTCATTTGCACCTGCAGGTAATACCAGGCACCACACATCTCAGAAACCCACATAAAAACAGGATGTGATGTTTGACCTTACTTAAGAAAAGTTCATCAGAAAAAGCACTCACCATTATTGGAATCAGATCTTTTTTAAGACCCAAATGGCTTCACTACTGGAAACCAAAGAGGTTCTGTGAGTTTGTCACATGTAGTAAAGGACGATCCAACATGGAGGGCAGTCTAAACTGGCCAGCAATCTTTTCCTTTTTCTCAGAAGCGCAGACAGAAAGCAGCTCTGGGATTGTCAGTCCGAATTAACGGCAGGAGCATCTCACATACATTTTCATCTAGATTTGAGGCTTTGTCCGGTTTCATTTAGTTTATTTTCTGCCTTCGATATTGCCTTAACAAAGAGCTTCTTTAATTCCCCTCAAATTGCAACGTTGAACTTCCTCTTTTCCAAAGGGAATTGGAGAAGAGCGCTGGTGGGGTCTGTTCTATGAAATGTAGTAGAGTGCTGCTGTATGGTTCCACTGCTCCAGGACGGGACAGGATGCATGCATGCTTGCATTGCACGCATGCTGTATGCTCTGCATGTCTGTGACCATATTTGTAGTCCTGCTGTGGCCTCAAAGTCTGTCTTAGTCTGCATGCTTGTTGTGTATGCCGCTGTATGTGTGTATGTGTGTTTTTGCAGCACGCCCCCAGTATAAGCGAGGCCACCGTAAAACTGCATCATTCGGAACCATTCTGGATGTTCCCAAGATCGTCGTAACAGGTATCAGTGGACCACTGGGATTCCTGGTGTTCAGTTGGAGCTGGTTGGAAGCCCCTGGGTTGCTGTCATCTGATGTGCTGTTCTGCTGTGTGTCACTCCATATGATGAACCCTAACCCAATGCTTTTTGTGCCACGCAGACAAGCTGGTTAGAGCTGTGTCGTGCAAATGAACATGAACGCTGCCATTTCTCTCATTTAATCCTGAGCAAAACCTCATGGAAAACTGTTGTGTGGGCGGGCAAAGTTTTTCTTCCACCAATTGAATGTATTTTGTACACCACTAAATGCAAAAAAGAAAAAGACACAAAAGTAAAACAAAATACTGTTCCTTAGTCCAGCTGCAGGTTCCCATACATTTGCTAACTTATTAAGCTGGATACAGGTGTACACACTTGTACGCATGTCCACGTCCCAACCTTTGGAGATGTTCACCAAGTTTAACATTTTCATGGAACAGTAAATGTCTCAAGTTCTTGTGTTTGCTCTGTGGATGAAAGATGAGTTCACAAGATGGGTAAATAATTCCATCCTGTCTTTATTTTAAACTGAGCATCACAAACTTTTGGGAGGTGGGGTTGTACATGTTTGTTTAAATTCTGATGTATGTTAGCTTTGTGTATTGGACTCATCATGGAGTAACGCACATTAGAGTTTCCTTGTGTCTCCTTTTTTATTCTTCTTAATGTTAGTATTTTAGTCAGCAGGAACAGAACATGAGTTAATATGTGATCTTTCTCATCTGTTAGCACAGTTTAGACCTAGTCTCTAGTGTCTGCTTTAAGCTTCTGGCTTTTGAGACTGACTTTCTCCTCTCGTAAAGAGAAAAAGCTGAAAATAACTCTCTAACAGGAGATAAGGAACACAGATGAGATAACTTGATAACTCATGGCTCTGTTTTCTGTTACCTCCTTGGCTTGGCTGCAGCTGTTCACAGGTAACTGAGTAAATCAGCTCACCAGATTTTTGCATTTAAGCTTGTCCTTGGCTTTCATGCATAGAGGACTTTGAGAAAGCATGGCTATTTTTTCCCTCTCTTGCTCTCTTTTCTTCTATTAACTTTGAAAAGTCATTTTGATTAATTTCCCTCACATTGGGGGGTCAGCTATTCTTACAAGCAGAGCTACAGATGAGAGGAACGGGGACAGCTTTGGATGTCAGAAAAGGTTTCTATTTTGGGGCATTATGAGACACACTGAATCTGTCAGTTTATTCAGTGTCACGATCAAAGTATATGTTACTGGAGTCAAGGGCACTGATCATTGCATAGCTATGGGGTTTACAGTGGATAGCATATGTATTTTCAGGTTTGGTGAAAGGATTAATGGATTCTGAAGAGATAGTAGATAAGATATAACTTTGTCATTCCACATGCACAGGTTCAGATCAATAAAAAGCAGTTTACCATCTAACCTGAAGTGCAAAGAGCTGTAAGTGCATGCAGCATAAACAGTGTGGTATATAAGAGGTAGAGTTTTTTTTTACAGCATATAGACAGGATTTACAGATAAAAGCCTAAGCACAGATGTGACCATACATACAGTGAGCAAAATATACAAAGATGGACTGAGGAGCTAAGGATACATTATCTAGTAGATTTTGTTGTTAAATACAAGTAAAAAATACACAGGGAACACAGGATAATTTACAATATAGCAAAAAGAGGGACGATAAATTAGGTGATTGAAATCCAGTAGAAGTCATGGTTAAACCTTGTACAAATGATAAGAGGTAGCACTGCCAAATGGATACATAGTACTGTGAAACAGCTTGTTTGAAGCGTGCGTGTGCAGAAGTCCAGTGTTGCAGTGGATATGGTTTCTGGTCAGTGAGGGAATTGGGGGTTGAAGGTTGAGGCTGAATTGTTGGGTAGGGGCGGTTCAGTAGGGTCACAATTCTGTGGACAGGACTTTTCCTCAGCCTGCTGATGCTTGGCTTGGGCTTTCCCTCCTGCCCTCAGGCAGACGCCTGTGTGCTGGGAAGGAGGAATCCTTCAGGACAGCGTTTTCTCTGGAGGTCTTTAACGGCAGGGAGTGGAGTTCTCTTGATGCACTGAGCAGTCCTTTTTGCTCCCATAGCCTACTCTGACACTGCTGGGTAGACTGCTCTGCATCACACATTGCTAGACTCCACCTAGATGGCTGCAAACAGATGGTTCTTTCGTGTCCTCAGGAGGAGAAGGTAGATTATCGGTGTTGAATGTCCAGGTTAGCATCCTGCTAGCGGTAGTCCATAACCACCTCTTGCTCTAAATTTCAAATATTGTTTGACGTCTCTTAACTTCCCTCATATCTACAGAATGTACTAATTGAAAACACACTATGCCACATAGTGGAGAATAAGTCTTCTGCTGGCATTCCTCTGCGGAAGAGTCATAAATTCTACATGATGACTGAGTCGTACTGGAATTCTGAGGTTACCAAAAACTGAAGATTCAAATGAAACTCCGTGTGGTGCTGCTCAACTTCAGCTGAAGCTGAACATCTTCAGACACACAGCCTGTCTTTCAGTTGTCTGCTTTCCAGAGGTCACCCCCCCTATGCTTTTTTGCTTTATCTTGCATAGCAGTGTAGGCTGACTAGTATTAAAAATCCCAGAAGGAAGAACACAATCCTTTATCCAAACCGGTGTGTTCACAGAATCAAGGAGATGTTGGTATTTTAGCTCAGAGCCCAGGACAACAAGGTTGCTTACTGAATGTCCACTCTGCTTGTTATTGTGTAGCAGGTCTGTGACACTAGCGAGGAGCTAGAAGATATTTTAATGTAATAAAGGATAGGATGTTTGCAGATCTGGAACCCTCACTTGACAAACTAGGAACTTCCAACAGCACATTGTGACAAACCCCTCATAGCTCCTCTAGTCCCAGATTGATGCTGCACAGTGGGTGTGGTGAAAGCGAGGGACATCATAGTCTACCTTTCCTTCTGCCCAGAGGAGTTTCTATTACATTT
>CAJRST010018890.1:1192008-1209998 GCA_907169785.1 Menidia menidia | reverse complement strand
TACAACCGCTAACGGTCCCACAGGAGGAGAGGTAATGATGAGCTCACATCCCCAGTTTCTGGGAGTCCTGCACCAGTGTTGTTTTCTTTCTGTTACAGGATATCTTCTCACTGCTGCTGGTGGGGGGGGGCATCCTCTGTGTCCAGCATGGCTTTTCCTCTGCTGCCACACATGTACTTTAAATGACAGAAGAAGATGTTCTATCTGAAAGAAGGCTTATTTCCAGACCAGGAAAACAAAATCATTCATTTTCAGCCATGTTGCCGTGAGACTGAAAGTTGAATCTATTTTTTAGCCTGTTGATTGATCCTTTGAATTCATCGTTTTGGTTATTTAAATGTGTGCATGTGAAAGTATTGGTGTTTGGTTGTGGATGGTGGCTTGGCTCCATAGTTAATTAGTCTTACCGTGGAGCATTTTATTCCCTCATTGTTCATCGTTTTCATTTTTGGAGTTTTCCTCCCATAATCTTGTCTTTTTGGCCTGTAGCTGGGCTGACAGATTCTACCTGAGCAGACAAGAGGGTTAGGGTTAGGACGTTTAGGATTCACTACAAACCCTCCAATCGACTTAGTAGAATATTGATTTAAAGAAAGGGAGTGCTGGGAAGGAAAAAACAAACTGGTGCAGTTCTCTTCAGGTTGCAGCTATTGTAAGCAACTGTTTTCAGGCTACTCTTCAGGTACTGCTCCAGCATGACAACTGCACTAAGAACACTCAGGCTTTCCTCACATTGTGGGAGATCTTTGTTGAGGTCGCTGAATGGATCCTGGATCTTACAGAAAAACTGACAGGCCTGTATTGTATGTATGAGCATTCTAACAAGGCTTTAAAAATGAAACAGGTATGTACAGATCCTTTGGGGTTTCTGGCATATGATGGACTCATTTTTTTCTGGATGTTTCCGTTGCTTTTTAAAAAATATACACACAGCGCTCTGTTTTCTTATCTCTGTCTCCATCCCCATACTCAGCTGCTCACGCCTGCTGTTTGTTCTTCGGTTGCTGATAAAAGAGTTGCTGATTCTCCTCTTTTAGCTCTGATGCTGTCTCTGTGAGAACAGATGAGCGCTTTCTCTGGTTTGTAATCGGAGTATCTCTTTTGGAACTCAAATATTTCTTGTGCTGGGCCATTTGCTCTGAACTGTAATTGATTCTGGGTTTTTTTGCTTGTTTTTTTTTTTTTTTAATGGGGTTTTTTCTTTTGTTCTATTGTTTTTTTGGCAACTAACATCAATTACTACTGATACTTTAATTGGTAACTAGTGTTTCACTTTCACATTCAGTAAAATGGCGCCTCTTCCTTTGTCAGTCATTATCATAGTACAGAGTGCCAAAGCTCTCGGATGAGGGGTAACATCTTTAAGGTCTAAGAGGAAGTCCAGTTTCTATCTTTGAGAGTCATTCTCCTGAATTTAAAAGTGTTTTTTGCACACCAGCCCAGGTCTGACCTAGATTTGACTTCTAACCACACTGTGGATACAATTTAACCAAAGAAGATTCACATAAATGTGCACTTTTTCCTCTGCACACTTTACTTCCTGTTGAAGCGTGATGGGCCGCCCTGATAGGCCCGGTTCAGCAGGACTAGCACTGTCTTCATGTGGGGTGTCCCCCAGGTTTAGCCGTTCATGTTAATATGGATGTGGAAAAGAAGAGAAGGAAAAGAAACAAAAGCAGGATTGTTTTGGGCCATAGTCATGGAGGAGGGCAGAGTTGTGCTTTCCTTTTCTCTACTGTCTGAGCGTGTCGGGGAGATGGATCTGGCTGGAAAAGCTTTATGATGTGGTGGAAGGTAGGGTCATTGTTTTGTCGGTTAGTTTCTGCTCGGCGCTGGGTCCGAGGCCTCATCGCCATGGAAACCTAAATGTGGGGCAACGTGCTGTGGAGACCTTAACAAATCCCCCTGGAACATATATGTCACTGCAAAGAGCCCCCTCCCCACCTTCAACCTCTCGCCATTGTTTGGGAGCTTCCTTAGACTTCAGGCAGTGCTCTACGGACTGGAGGCCCCCGCTCCTGAATATTAGACCTATTTAGGCCTATCTCCATGTTGGAGTGTGAAGAAACGGGGTGAAATTACAAAGCCATTTTCTGATGTTGAAGCTCCAATGCCTTACTTCATTTTAGAAAAAAGAATGGTTGCTTGAAACCCTCTAGATGTAGCGAGAATGTAAGTTCAGAGATATTAATGGATTTCCCCCCCTTAACAACAAACACAATATCCCCAGAAGAGATGACGACTTCTTTTGAAGCAGCTGTGCTGAGAATCCAGTTTCTCAGAAAATGTGCCGCTGATTCAAAATGCCATTCAACCGGCAGGTAGAAGCAGGGCTCTTTTGCTCTGAACATTTCCCTGTGGTATTGCATAGGCAGCAGAGGTTCTGAAACATGACGGCTCAAAGGCTTCGTCTTCCAGAGCTTCCCTTTTTTAGCTGTTCTGAAAGTAGTGCAGATTCTGTCTCCCAGCCCAATAAGGCTCCTCTCTGTTGGCAGCTCTTTAGGGGTTCCTGAAGAGCTAATGATGCACCTGGTGTAGGGGATGAGCCAGGTGGAGGCAGGTGGAGCTGACTGCTCCTGGTCTACCAGACCTTTAACTCCATCAAAAACCATGACAACTCAAACGGGCAAATAGTGAGGGAAAATTACTTTACTCAGTCCAAAAACAGGCAGGGGTCAAAACCAGGAGATCAGTTGAAGAGGCGAACAAATCCGACAAGGGGCAGGCAGGTATCCAAAATCCAGGGAGGCTAACGAGAGGTCAAAACGGGCAGAACAAGAGAACGCTGGAATGCTTGGAACGAAAACAACACAAGACAATCTGGCAGGGGACAAAGTGGAAAGGGAGTGGTATAAATACTGAAGGCCTAATGAGCTAATGAGCAGCAGGTGAGGAGGTGGGCGGAGAGAAGCAGGTGAGGGGGAACGAGTAATAGCATGACAGGGAAGAAGGGCTGGATCTGAAATGACAGGAGAGTTAGTGATGGAAACAAAAACAAACTTGGTTCTAGAGAAACTACGTTACAGTGAGAGTCCGGTGGGGTTTGGAGGGAACTGCTTTGAGTGGCACCCTCAGGATGTTTTTGTTAGGGAATGAAACCAGGCGGTGTGTGGACCTCTGCTTCTTCATCTCTGCTCCCCACCCCCGCCCTTCAGAGCTGGCAGTGGGCCTGGAAATGTTGACACACGGAGCAGAAAACAGCTCCAGAAACCGTAGGAATCCCCCCGAGAAGACGCGGGGCGGAATGGTGAGGTGGAGCCTAGGAATGCGCTCTGAGGAGCAGTCACTTATTTACTAGCTGAACTCGCTGAACTCTCCCTGACTCAGCCACTTCCACCCTGGTCAGTCTGGCCCACCTCTCTCTCTCCCACTTTGCTCTCTGATTTGTTCTTTAGCCTTTTCTAATGCCTCTCATATGCTGCTCCCCCCTCCCCGCTCTCGCTTACTGACAGCCATTTCCCATGTAGGCTCTTCATTGGTTAGCATCTAAACCTGTGATCCTGGTAGCCTAATCCAGCCCCCGCCTGACCCCAGTCACCCTGTTTTTCTCCTCAAGTAGAAAGCATTGAGGTCATTGGCTCATGAAATGTTAGAAAACAAAGTGGGAATACGAGTCAGGTTGCAGTGAGCAGAACACAGCCAAACACAGGAAGTGTTATGCATACCTTTGCCTTTGATAGTGATCCAGAATTTGAGCTGACAAGCCCCTCGTAGAATACTTTTCTGCTCTGGGCTTCTCTGCTGCACATCTGAACATTTCAGGTCTTTTCCATTGGGCAGTGTTTTTTTTTTGCTCTCAGGGTGTCAATCTGAAATGAAAGCACATAGTTTTAAGCTTTCCTCTTTATTCGCAGTTGTTTAGACCTGCCTCTTTTCAAAAATGTAACTTCAACATAAAATCTATTACAGTACTACAAAAATATCACATATAAGGAAAATTTTAATTACACTGTACCATCATGTGTTTCCAGTCTGAATACCAATGTAGAACATCGTTGTCTATGTATTATCCCATGAATTATATTTACAGACACAAATCGAATGAAAGTTTATCAACCGATGCCCATAAATTATATAGAATATGTTTAGTTTAAATATTGTACATTTTTTAAGGTTAGTTTTGAAGTTTAAAATTTGAGTAACATAGATCCTCCACAGAACCTCATTCATGCACATTTGATAAACTCCAGAGAAAAAAAAGATTTTGCTTACACCTTAAAGGATAGAGGTCTTCACTTAGTAAAAAACATGGACATGAATGAAATTATAATATGTTTTTTACACCCAGTGTATCAAATTAAATGTTGTAATTGTTTATAGTGATGATGGTATTAGATATTCATGATGCCATAATGTCTTCTAACTTCCCTCTAAATCGTATTCATCAATATGGAAGCCGTCCACAGATGTGAGGTAGATATACAGTATGTATTTATATAAATATATATATACATATATATACATTTTGGAATGCAGTTTGTCATAAAACTGGAGCTGGAACTGCAAAGCCTGTCTGATAATCTGTTAAAAATGTAGATCTGGAGTGAATTAACAGAAAAAATTTCATTTTACCGCACTCATAGTTATAGTTTTTAATAGATAAAATATCTGAGGCAAAACATTTAACATGTTGTTAATGACATTAAAATAAATCTGAATTCTGAAAAACTTTATTTTAAACATGTATCAATCTGTTTTAATGCATTGAGATGCCTCTGTGATGCAGGGAAAAGGGTACATGTCCTTTCTCTGGCAGGTATCTCTTTTCTCTGATTAGCTGTTGTAACTTTGTCTACATTGGAAAGCCTCTGCTGATGCCTGGGGTAATGTGGACAGACATCACTTCCAGTTCATTGACTGTTTGTCCTATGGAAAAGTATGCTCTAGCTGCATTTGATCAAAGGCTAAAATGTTTCTGTTAGAGCTCTGTAAATGCATAGGTAAAAGACTGCAGCTGGGCAGATGTGTCCTTGCTCTCTATGTGTGAAAACCAGATGTTTGCAGGCAGAGAAAGGGGCTCAAAGCCTGGATGGCTGAAACACACAACCTTTCTTTAGCTTGAGGCGCTTTATCAGTACAGAGAGTCCACTCAGCCACTGTCAGAGTTTACAGACCTTTGGCCCACTTTCTCATAGATGGAACCAGTTGATTTTCAACAGCATGTATTAAACTGTGTTCATCTGAAAAATACTGCAGGGATTTAAACTGTAATACAGTGCAGAATAAAATGTGAATTTGAGTTTTGTGTTTTTCAATAATGCAATTTAAAGGTTTATTAAAATAATCTTACACTTAGCTGAATAACCTAACTGAACTTTAAATTTGATGCAAGTATACTGATAGAAAATTGTATTAGCATTTTTACCAATTGTGTGTTTTTGGTTCTGTTTACACTGCAGTTCTGTGTATGTTTGAACCAAAGATAATAAGCCTGGCAGGGTCTAAAAGGAGCACACTGTTGGCGTTCAGCCCCACCTATAGCATCAATAACATTTAGATGGTTGAACACTGGCCTGTATTCCAGCCCTCCGGACATGTATCGATACACGCACGTCCACTGTGAAAGCGTTGTGTAAAGAGTCAAATGGTGTTGTGGTGTACACTACCTAGTGATTTACCTTGGTTGGTTTGAAGTTTTTCTATGGTGATGTGATGTGGAAACAGCTTTATATCTGACCAGAATAACCCCAGCCTCTAATGAATGCAGGTGATGAGGATTCAGACACCTTTGAGATTATGGTTAGTTTATTATCATCCTTTATTATTAAATAATCCATATTCATTTGTCAGTTTGATAAGCGACACTTTTGACTTTTCAGTGTCATGCGTCTGGCATTTTGTAGGTTTTTCCAGTCAGCATTTATTTTTAAAGTGTCTGCTAAATGCATAAATGTAAAAACACACACTGCCCTGAAGCTCATCTAAAACCGTAACAATCAACCAGCAAGCGATAGGCCCTTTTTTTTTGTTTTCTCCATATCCCGACAGAAAGTAGGTCACAGGATGGCCGTGGTGAAGTGTGAGGCAGCAGTTTGCAGGATGGAGGATGTCTCCAGCCAACGCGGTGCAGAGGAGACCTTAAACACTACTTCCTGTTTGTCACTTGTCTCCAGAAAGCCATGCCGGTCATTCTTTACTCCCCCCTTTCATACTCAGGGCTTTGTGGCCCTGTCCTTCTCCCCTTCCAGTTGTGCACTATGTGTCCAGAATACACACATCTTCACAGTTAAGATCAGGGAGGACAGGTTCTCACACACATAGCTAATCTGCTAGCCTGGAGACCCTTAGAGTCGTGAATAATTAACAAAGTGTAATGTAAAATTACAAGTTTGTACTACGTCCCAAAGATATGTCTCTTTATTACGATCACCACACCTGAACATAGCAGACTCACAGATCCTCAAGCTTTAAATGAATAAAAGCTTCATTTGGCATTTAGCTCCACGGGTTTCCCTCCACACACGCCAAACCCGAGCCAGAGGAGCTTATTTTTAGCTCCAGGAGATAGTGTGACCCTCCAGACATCAGAGGGTCAATTACCCGTCCACTACACCTTGCTTCACCTGAAACCTTAGCCCGGTCCAGCAGGCACGGTCAGCTCAGGCTTACACACGGCACCTGGTCACAGTTACCTTTGGTTTCTTTTCATCCCACAGTCAGTGACAAAGTCCTGAATGAGAAATGCACAGGTAAATGTTCATTTTGAGATTTTAAAGATCAATCAATCAATCAATCAAGTTTATTTGTATAGCCCTTTACAATGCCCAAATGGTACTCAAAGTGCTTTACAACAAAGCCATAAAACAATACAAAAAAAACTATCTGCTTTAAGTGGAGGATGGTGCTCGTCCTGGGTGGAAACGCTGAAAAAAGGCTGCAGCATCACAGTCAGCACAGGTCTCTCCAAGCTCTACACACACTCTGTCTGTGTGTGTGGACAATATCCCCAGATTCTATCCCACGCCTAAGAGTGGAACACTTTATGTGTGTTAGGACTTAAACTTTAAAGCAATAGCAATAGTCCCATAATCACTTTATTTGACTTGTTTTGTCTGTCTTTCCGGTTGACAAATCAAAACCCTTTAATTGTGCAAGATAGGCTTTGTGATGCATCCAATTTCAAGATTCAATATAATTCATCATGTGATAAATAGAAATGTGATTTGAAATTCAGGACTTGCTCGAATAAATATGAAATATTTAGTTAACCTATAAAAGGTCATCATTGTAGAGTTTCCTTGTTTTCAGAAGTCATCATTATTTATTGTGACTTCAGTCTGGTTTATATATTTAGGATTTGCTGAGGTCTAATGTTACGGTATTTAGCAGCCTTTGTTCTTTCAGAAGCAGAACTTGAACTGTTGATTTATTTTGCTACCCGTCATTTTGCTGAGAATGATTTGTTTTTATTGTGTTGTGTAGTGCTTTACATCAAGTCACAGTGCATAAGAAGAAAACAGTGCTCTGCCCACTTCCTTCCACAGAGGTTGCAGTCAGGGATATGATACACTTTATTCAGATTGTATTAAAACCCCAGTAAATTTCCTCTGTGGAAACAATGAGAGGTGGTAGGCAGTTTACCTTTCCACTGATTTTCTTGGGGGTTGAAGTGTACTGTTGGTGAATCAATTTTTCCATTAATGTAAATCTCTTGGCAGTTCTCTATTTCCTGTGTGTATTTGGTTCACTGTCAGATGAAGGGATTCTCAGTCTTTTTGAAAAAACACTGCACAGGTCACCTTCCCAACTCTCATAACTTGAATCGATGCAGTCACACATGGTGAATCCTTCACTAGAGAAGCACCAGTGTGTATGTGGAGCAGTTGACTCCATTTATTCAACAAATGACAGGCTGAAAGACAGCACCGAGCTCGGGTCAAAACCAAAGCTTCTGGTCAGAGTAAGTGGTTCAGGGTGTCTGAACCTCAGCGGTGTTGATGCTCTGATCCATAACCAGGAACCAGTGATGCACAGGGTTCAGAGTGGGGCTGCTGAGACTGGAAGAGAGGGGGCAGAAAAAGGCACTCCGGGCTGAGCTCAGACTAATCACCGGCAGGAATAATGTGGAGATGAGTGGTATGACATCAATACGAGTCCCCCAGTGCTACTCACAGCACTCTGTGCTGAGTAAACAGTGGCTCCCCAGAGAGAAAGAACTCATTCATGCTTTACTTCTGGATCTCATCTCTCATTGTCAGTCACCCCATCAGTGTGTGTGTGTGTGTGTGTGTGTGTGTTTTACACCCGGCACAGGTCGGTATTGTGGATCCACAGAGCTTCAGAGCTTCATTCCTCAGCCAGTCTCTGTGGGAGGAAGTTCAGTACCAGCAGAGAACATGGGGAGAACATTCACCCCCCCACAGAAACCCCCCCCCCCCCATCTCCCCAGGGAGTTGAACAGCAAAGCACATAGCACTTAACAATGCACGTTTTCTTTGATCTGCAAAGCCAATTACTTTGTGTGTTTAATAGAATTTGTAAGACTGGCAACAGAGAAGAATCTATCCATTTTTTTTAGATTCTTAACAAAGAATGGTGTTCCATTTCTGCCAGTAATCTTTTCTCAGTGATTCCCGCTTTCATCACAGGCAGTCCGATTGAGCCCTGGAAAAAAAGAAGTAAAAGGTGTAACCCTGGTCCAGGTTCACGGCACTAAACCTAAACCAGAGCCTTTTTCCAGCTCCAGGAGAGTGTGTCAGGTAGAAGATTTAGGATTTCAGCACTCCTGTTGAACTAGTGCCAACACTTGGATAGTTGGATGGATTCTACTGTAAATAAGAAGTGCTTTAAGCAGTAAAACAAGGTGCTTACCCCCATGGCCTGTCAGCAACAGGGATCCTGGTCTGCCCAGGGTTCTGAATCTTTTTTTTTTTTTTTTTTTTTAACTTTATTTTTATTGGAATTTTTAGAATATTTTCACAAAGAAAACAAAAAGACAAACCAGCAAAAATAGAACAGAACAAACAAAACTAATATAACATAGTGGGGGGAGACTCTTATTACAGTATCACTGGATTCAAGGGTACCGTTCGTATCCAAAATTAGTCCTGTGACGTTGATGTGATGTTTATCCATTTTTCCCATTTGTCCTGGCATTGCTCTTCTTGTGTCCTCAGTCTGTGTGTCAGAATCTCCATCTCATATAATGAGTTCACAGTCTGTATCCATTCCTTTCTGGTAGGAGGGTCAGGTTGGCACCACTTCCTAGTTATTACCTTCTTGGCAGCCACCAACAAAATTTTAAACAGATAACAGTCATTATTAAGAACAACATCGTCCAAAAGGCCAAGATACAAAGGGTTCAGATTCTTAATATTTACACATATGCTGAAGGTGCAGTTGCCTTTTCAAACAGTGTTTCCATGCTTTTGGCTTAGTAGTTGTCAGATAATATTCCCATCCTCTCTGAGGTTTGACTCATTGTAGGACTCGGTAACTGGGAGAGTTTTATTGTTCTCATCTGTAAAGGCTAAGCATGAGCAAGGGCTGTGATTTATTCTGAACTGGGACCAGACAGCAGGCTGAGTCCAGTCACTACAGATATTTGTTGTGTCAAGAGGCAAACAGTCCCCGAGAGTCATTCATGCAGCACCGAAACACTCTGTTGGGCTTGTGGAACATTCACTGAGTCATTCTTGGCTTCCTCCTTCATATTCTGACTCAGAGACTCAGGGTGAAAAAAAGGTTCAGACTATTCTGAGTGTGTATGTGCCTGTGTGTTTGTGCATGTCCTCCTCTATTTGTGTGAACACATTTTGGATCTAAAGCATCCTCATTTTTCCTGCTTCTTCATGTTTAAGCCCCTAATGACATAAAGTTACGCTTTGCCTTGGGTAAGCCTCAGAGCAAGTAAGATTATGCATAGTTAAGGAATCTGGTGAATGCATTGTGGGAATTAGTGTTCCCACAAACTAGTCTAGGGTCAAAAATATAAGATAGGTTTCTCCAAATGCATTTAGTTGCTTTTGGTCAATGAATGATTAATTATTAGAAAATGTAGAAGTCCATCCTACTCCTCATCTTGGCTTGGTCATTGGCTGAGAGGTGATGTAGACCCTGGACAGGTTTCCAGTCTATCAAAGCGCAAAGGGGAAAACTCATTTGACCGAATGTCCATGTACAAGCTAATATGTGGAAGCAGATGTTTTAAGGCCATGTGTCTGATTAAGGTCAGCCAGACAGAAGGATTACAGAGAGAGAGACAGTGTGCAGTGGCTCTGAAACAGATGTGACTCATTCAGGTGTGAGGAACTACTTTCTTAGAGACCGCAAAGTTAAAGTCTTGTAGTGTTCTTAATAGCTTGTTAAGCAACTACATTTCAAACTTAGAATCAGATGTTCAGACAATCACAGGACCGTACAGATGTTGATGCTAACGGAACATTTACTGTAGAACGCTAAATGTCACATTTTAATGCTGGACATAGATAAAGATATATATATATATATATATATCCAGTCTGGGCTGGGGATACTTCTGACTCGTGTATTTTCAAGCTTTGATAAAGAGGAAGCCCTTCTGATTAAAGAGATAAGGAAAAAAAAGGATGTGTATTGAGAAAATCTAGTCAACATGATTGTGCCCATGGTGTCTCCAGCCTGCTAATGCAGGTACATGTACACATTGCTCAGGTCGTGTCTTTCACTCGGTAGAAAGTAGCTGATAAAATGTGTTTCACGAAAGCCAAATTGGTTGGAAAAGAGTCCTTTTTTAATGTGATTCCTCAGTGGAGCATTTAAAGTCTGCAGCATGCTACCAGTCCAGCCCCTGGTTCTCCGCCTCTGTGGGGAGGGCCAAGGGAAGTCCACAGTGTGGCACCCTGTCCATGCCCACATGATTCCTGAGGAGGGCGGGGGGGCAGAGTGGTCAGAAGAATGGAGGGAGTTGGGCTGCTGTGCTTTGTGAGCTGTTTACGAGGCTCCTGCCTGACCCTTTGCTCCCTGTGAGCTCCTGCCTTCTGTCAGACTCTCATCAGCTCAGCTTCTGTCTGAAAGTCGCCCGGGGTGGAGCGGGGTTAGAGTTACTCAGCTTAACCAATGCAATCACATCTGAATTTGTCATGGTTGCGTTTGAACAATCTTTGATTCTCAACTCCAGAATGGACAAACATAGACCCCTAAACACGAAAGTGTTTTTTCTTCGCTAAGGACTTGTTTGTAATACGCTCTACATGCACTCTTAATGCTCATATTAGATTGCATCTCAACTGATGAAATTCATCAAGTCAAAACACTTGTCCTGGAGATGATTTCAATTGAGTGAATAAATGAATGCCAATTAATGAGAAAGCCTGATAAAGAGGACTCCTCACATCTGGTGTGGGATTGCTCCCAGGTTCCCTGCATCTTATCTGAGAAATCACAGCCATGTTTCACTGTCCTTCATGGGAAGTGGTACCACAAAAACATTTAGTTAATTATGTGAACAACTCACTGACATCCCATAAACATTGTTGCTTCTGGGTTTATGCATAGACTGAACACAAACCTTCCTCTTGGCTCTCTCCAACTCATTTCAATGCATGTATTTTTACATATTCATTTTTAAATTTGCTCTTACTTGTTTTGTTCGGTTTGTTTCTGATCATGAATTTGTCCTTTATGGGGATTGCCCCGTATTTGGGGCCACAACACTTTGAGTGCTTGGATTCCCACTGGGATTTGGGGGAAAATAAGCTATATGTAAATATGTTGAAAGCATAATTTTTTTGTGAATTGCCTGCACTTTGATGACATAGACATAGAAAGATAGACAATCATATAAAATAGGTCTGTGTCAGACACATCCATACATACAGTAGCTAATCAAATCAGATGTTCTTCAATTCTGAGTCATCACTCATTATCATTCCTCTTGTCTCATGATCCTTAAAAAGCTAGACTTCTTTCTGCATATTACATATCATAACCATAACGACATAATTGCAGTTTTATAATGAAAATTCAATGGTCAAGAATAATGACAGATCAGACATAAACCCAGTGTATGTGAAGCTATTTAGGGTTATTTTTGTCCTTTGGCTAGTCTCAGCCATTATAAATCCGTTGTAGGATTAAACCAGACAAAAATAGACCCCTATGATGGGGAACTTAGAGCACAGGCTAAACCATAAACAAACAAATGGCAGGTTTTTTAAGCCAGCGTTTCAGAGAGTAATTTGTGGCGTGACCCTGGTCAGGAAACAGCGGCGGGATAAAGAAGAGCCATTTAGCTCTGTTTGGAGCTTAAGAGTGGCTTTCTCTCCGGACATGTCTACTGTCTGGCAGCTGCACAGCCACAGAGCAGCTAGAACCATTAAGATTAAGCGGAGATGTGAACCCACCATGCTTTCCAAGAACTGTCACCAGAAAAAGCCAGTGTGTTCCAACAAACCACTGTCCGACAGGTCCCTGCATCCCGTCCCTCATCAGAGGGGCAGCACAGGGTGACCTGAGGGAGAGTGTGGGTCAGGAAAGACAAATCTGAGGACAAATCTGCACTGCACCGGCCATTACAAATGGCCATTTGGCAACTAGGTGATTTTTGTCTACTATAACTTTAAAGGTTCAGCGTGAGTGCCAAATAGAATCACAGAAAGCTGATTCATGCCATGATTGTCTTTCATCAAGGCTAAAATTTAAATAATTTCCCTCTGGGATTATTAAAGTATTTCTGATTCTGATTCTGATTCTGATTCTGAAAACTGGGAAACATGAAAGGCCGGTGCAGGAGTAAGTGTTGAGGTTCCTTCTAAGCTTTGCTGAAAAACAGAGAATAATAAACTTTCACCACTGGGTGAGGACAACGACTTCTTATCTCATTAAAATGTTCTTTTTGACCAGACGCTTGATTGGTCTTAGTTTTTCACACATTTGAACTAAAAGAGCATCTGTCTGAGCTTAACCTGAAATATCACCCTAAATTTAAATCACTCATTCTTCGACTAGTAGGCAGCGGTCTGAACTGTGCTGAACCGTGCTGTGGTGGGATGTACAGTGTCAAGTTTCTGCCCGAGTGACTCATCCATAAACACCGCCTCGTTTTGCACTAAATAACTCCGTTCTTTGAACTTGTGACAGTTCAGTGCTTTAATCAAGTTGAAATCAATAGCTCCACAGACAAATATTGATCTCTCCACAAAGACTTGACCAAGTTAGCTGACCAGCCGTCAGAACCTTTAAAGATATAAAATAGTGCAGAGTTTAGGTTTTGTAGAAGCCGTTTGAGTTGATTGTTTTTTTTAATGAATTGATACTTAAGGAATTTTTTACCTGTATATTTTCTAAGCTTCTAGAGAACACAGTGCCTGAAGAATGCAATGAAGGATGCATCTTTTTAAATGAATGGAAGGATGGTAAGCTGGAAAAGCCTCTTTCTGCAGCTTTGACACCAAAGTCGTGATCTTCATGAATTTCAGTTACTTCTGTTTTATTTCAGCTGCTGTTTTAGTCACTGAAATAGTAAAATTTCAATAATCTTCATTAGTTCATATTTTATGCCTGCTTTTTCCTGTGTCAAAGGGGGGCTCAAAACTATCCCAGCGGTCAGTGGGCAGAGGGACCTGTCCAGCCAACAGGTCACCACTTCATCACAGGGCTAACCAATGTTTCTTTTGAATTGATTACTTCTCATCAAACCTGGATGGAAAAAAAGATATTGCTTTGATAGATATGCTATTGCTGAAGACAGATAATGGAATAAATCAAATGACTTTGGGCCATGTGTAGGGTTTTCTGTGGTAAAGCAGGACTGGAGACCCTACTGCTTTACTCTCTGGTCTCTGTAAGTCCATGTATCCCAAAACACAGAGATGGTGGGGCTCAGAGGGAGATTCCTTCAGTCTATCAGAGATGTAGAGTGATGCAGTGTGTGTGTGTGTGTGTGTGTGTCTTTTTGCTCCCGTATGAATGCACTTTGACATCTGGGAGGCAGTGGCTCTGCTTTGTTTTCCCAAACAGCCGACACATCACTGGTTAGTGATACCGGTCCTCCTGCAGATATTTCCACCGCGGCTTGTGACACTCAGGCTCTAATCAATTAGCAGTGCTTTCTCTTCTTAGGTTGAGTCATCGAGACTGCAGCCCGAAGCCACCAAACCGCACTGTGTCACAAAAGTGCACTCCTGAAACCATAACCTTTCACTGTGTGCCCTGGTGTTTGATACGAGGGAGGGCTGAGCACTGCTGACGCACGTTGACATGTTAAGATATTCCGTCCCGGCTGCTGCTTTACAGTAGGTGGAATCATAGATGTATCGGGTGAATTGTGCCTACTAATGGACCTTACTATCCACATCAGTTGTCCCACTGAGCACAGGCACATGAGCAGCACACATGCCAGTCAGAAATGCCAGCCGACTAATGACTGGTTTTTAGGAAACCTTCACATTTTTGCAAATGATTCAGCCATCCAGGCTTTACTTGATCCTATAGAATGAGCCCAGCGGTTTGATAAACCACATACTGTCTGAGGAGAGAGAAAATATCCTCTCAAACAGCAGAGATGACTCAGAATCTGAAGCCGCTCAATCTGGTCTGCGTTTACTGAAGCTGCGATAGGTTGGAGTGTGTAATCTATTGTTGGCTGTGCTGTTGACACATGCCACTCTCACACTCATCCCTGTAGAAAACATTTGGAAACAAAAAAGTATTTACATGTTTCCTTCCTCTATATATTGCTCTGAGGGAAACTATTCTGATATTAACCTGATCAAGACTCTGTTCTGAATAAGACTCAGAAAACATAGTTTCCTATTACTTTAATGGATAAAGACATTTTGGAGGAAGCAATGATTGGACTGGGATTTGTCCAGGTTCCCACTCATTATGCAGAAAAACTCACTTTACATTCTACAGATGTTTCTTGGCATTTGCATCCCCGTTATGATGAACCTAAACTAAGTCATGACAGGCAGCTGGGCTTTGTGCTGCATTGTAACCTCTTTATGGAATACTTCTGGAGGAACACTGAATCTGGATTTTTTGTTGTATTTACTGTTAATGCTCTGTTATTGCACAATATTAATGCACAACAATCACACCCTACACCCATGATAAAGGTGTGATCACAGAACAGACAGATTTAGCCCATGGACCACATTGAACTTTATTCATTCAGCAGAAATGCTGATTATGTGAAGACAGTGAATTGTAATATGTGCAAGCCTGTTTTTTGCAGCCCAGTAGTCGGGTCCCTTCTTGTGTTTGTGTATGTGTGCGTACATTTATTTCCACTTAATGTCCATTCCCAAAATAGGTACCTATTAATATATACCATAATTGTATCTGGTATCACTGCAGCCAGAGTAACACGATACACAGTTGAGATGTATATTGTAGGATTTGTGATTTCAACAAAGAAAAAGTATGTGCTCAGTCTAAGACACCTCAGATAAAGGTAGCATCCAAAATTTCCAACAGAGCATGATGCAAGACAGAGGAGTGTTTGATCCGTGTGAAAAAGGGCTTGTGGTTTGTCAGTAAGTTGATTTTGTTGCTTGACCAGCAATAGCACTTCTAGTTATTCTGAAGCTGTGTCACACTTCCAACTCTAACCTGTGAACAAAATGTTTTTTTCTGTCATATTAACAGACTTACACCTTCCAACGCACTCACACATGTGAAAGATTTAGTGCGCGCACACGCCGCCCCCTCATCCACACGCGCGAGCACACATCTGCACAGATGTGGCTTCTGACGCTTCTGACGTGGGTGACGCCTCTGTGTCAACGCTTTCCTGTGGGGAAACTTTCCACTTGCATATTTTCCATTAGGGCTCTGAGCATAAGCTTCTTGAAATTGACATTAGTCTTTATTCAGGTGCTTAGTTTGTTTAGAATAAAGCCTTTCAATAGAACTCTGCACACAGCCCTCATCTCTTTACACCAGGTACCAGTAATGATATAGCACATAATCTTTAAATGCCACTTGTCCTGTCCATCACCCGCCTAATTAACACAAGATGTTCCTGTTCTTGAGCTGAGGATGGAAATTTTTGCTCATATACTAATTCATTCCCTCAAAGAATACCTTCTCGCTTTGTCAGACTTGGTATTTATGAAGCCAATGTTATTGCAAGATTTTAGCTATTTATGCTGTGTGCAGAAATACCATCATTAAAGAAAACACCACACCAGCCTCTTTCTGTGCAGTGTATCTCTATCATGGAGGCTGCTATGCTTGGGCTGTACAGTGGGACTCCAGTTAGTGCTGGTGGAGGGTCAGACTAAAGCCCTCACAAGTCTGTGTCATCTCTGTAAACCCCAGCTAAATGTTCAGTCTGATACGTAACTCGCAAATGTAAAACAAATGTGTTGTCACATATGTCTAAGATACCATTAAGCAGGGGCAAGCAGGACCTGCGTCCGTGTGCTCTGCCTCAGACATTTGCAGCAGTGAACCCGGTCTATATATATATAACTCCAGTGTTTCTATCACATGTGCGGCTTGTTACCATATAAGACAGCAAAAATGACTCACCTCGCTCACTGACATACTATGTGGGAAGTCATGATTCATGCAAGCTGCATTTAAGCTGGCAGGGCCCAAAAATACTCTGGCATGCCATCACACAAACACATGCACAACTATCGCAGACTCACACACAGATAGACAGACACACATACTTTACTTGCTCAGTCATACTCACCTCCCACCCGCACTCACAGACTCAGAGGCTGCTCAGAAACAATGTGAGACATTAGGGGGCTGGAAGAGCAAAGACTGGGATAACAAAATGCCTGGATCTGTGCCTTTCTGAGGTAATGCCAACATGCAGCCAACACACTTTAGATTGTTATCTATTTCAGACTTAATGTGAAATGCAAAGCTGAGAGAGGATTGATTTCTCTCCTATTGGACATGTGCTGTTCGCTGGATGTGAGGGATGGTGATGATTCCTCTTTGGCAGCTGTATGTGTGTTTCTGGTTTGACCATCTAGCTGCATGCTTATTCCTGTTTTCATTTGGTTTAGTATCGTTTTGTTCTGGACATTTTGCTGATTTTTGGGTTGTTCATCGTGCGCTGTATGGATGTAACTTTCTGATGGCTTCCTTTAACATCCTGAAAACATCTGGCTGACTGTTGGTTTGCTGTCTGGACTGTTTTCATCAAAGCACTCACATTACTCGCAGTAATGCGGACGTTTCCCTTGTTATCACCAGGCATCATATGACACTCAAAAAGGGAGAGCTGACTTAAGATCCATGTCATCCTTATAATCCAACGGAGCCCAACAGAGGAAATCAAGTTCTAAAAATGGAGTGTAGTTCAGCTCACTCCAGAATTTAAATGCACAGGATGGATGGACTCAAATGGGCTTAACAAGATCCATCTTTGCCCAAAAGCTCACTCCCTGTCTCAAGCATGTGCTGTTACTCCAGCCATGTTTGACGGTAGTTTGAATTCCATACAAATAGTTTCTTTTGAAAGGTAAATATGGTCCGTGGTTCGGTATTGACTCCTGATGAGGTGGAGCTTTCTGGTGCTGTGACATGAAGTAACGTTGGTGGCTTTGTTAATTAGGGTGGCTGAAACAGACACAGGTTTGCTCAGCACTTCAAATGCATTGTCAGAGAAAAGAACATCAATTGATTGCCTTCTGAAACATCCCAATTTATGTGTCAGAGGCAAAAATGTGTGAGGTGGGTCCACAGCTATCTGTGGACACCACCAGAGGAGCTCCTCAATAGGTCAGACATTTACACCAGCCCCAGAACAGGGCTCTGAGGTCCACTTTAATCCCCATAGTTGCCTGATCTGTGTCAATCTTTTTTCCTCAGAAATCGAGCTGTGTTACTGTGCGCAGTGCCCTGATCGAAGTGCAGGGAGACCGTATTGATTTCTAACTGGAACCAAACGCACTCAATATATTTTTAGATGGACTTGAGTGTAATGGCTACAGCTTTATTTTGACATGCCTGTGTACAACATTATATCAGTTTATTATTATTATTATTATTATTATTATTATTATTATTATTATTATTATTATTATTATTATTATTATTAT
>CAJRST010018890.1:1171206-1191998 GCA_907169785.1 Menidia menidia | reverse complement strand
ATTATTATTATTATTATTATTATTATTATTATTATTATTATTATTATCATTTCCACAATTATTTTAAAAAAATAGATAAAGCACTCTGGAATTATTGTGAAAAACATCTGAGTCAACGTTAAAAGAAAACTGTACTTCCACATTCCTTAATATGTGGAACCATGACTTACACACATGCAAAATCAGTATAAATAAACAATACTAACCATCATCATCATCCTCAGAGCTGGCCATGGTGACATCTGCTACCTTTTTCTGGCCTGAAGGCAATTGTTGCTGTGGTCTAATTTGATCATTCCTTTCAAAACTCAGTGTAATTCTGATCGTCTGGATGAAGTCCTCCTTTCTAACTGGATAATCTGACACTGTAGGCATGTTGGTCTCCTGTGGACTATACTGGTTCAGTGGATAATATAAAGTGCAACAGCTAAGGCTCTGCTAAACGCATACATGTAAATGTAGAGATGAGGAAAAAGAAAGCCCAATCATGATCTCATCTCCTGGTGCAGATCCCTGTGAAAGTGCCTGTTGGTCTCATTCAAATCCATGATGGTATAATGTTTGTATGTTTGAATGATGGAAAGCATCATTCAATAGCATGCTGTTTAGTTTGAGTGGGAAACCGTGTTAACAAAAGGCTGAAACGCTGCCACTGAAAAGCTTCTCTCACAGGCATCCAGTTTTTGTGGCTGCACTCAAACACTTTGACCACTTTTAAATCGATGATTCAACTGATCAGTTATTGATGAAAGATCAATAAAAAGTACTGGAACCAAACAGTCAATCAGGACAAAGCAAAGATCATCTTGCTCTGGGAACTACTGTATGAGGGTTATCTATTCTCTCTATGTAGTAACTCACTAGTGGCCCATCCAGCAGAGAGAGAAAAGCAGCCATGGTGTCCGCCAATACTTCTAATCAGCTTCTTCTCGATTATCCTGTCTTTGTTGTGTCTGGGTATCCGGGTGTCTGCCGGTTTAATTGTCTACGTTACATCTGTGTAAGTGTGCTGGTGTCTTTTCCTGCCACTGCAATAAGCCATCTGAAGTGAACAGTGCATTCCGAAATAGCCTGTTTAGACTGTTCTGAGGCCCGCAACCACATGTGGAAACATTATTCTTGGGAGACAGGTCATTATCCTGGGAACCTAACAGAAAAATGCCTGTTTGGAATAAGAAAACTGTATAATGGTTGGCCCAGCCAGAACCACAGTCTGGACTGATGTTCTTGTTCCACAACAGCCTCCTCACTCAGGAGGAGCTTTAGCACTACCGCCTCATTCAGGTCATTAGAGCTGTGAAGCATTCAGACTGCTGAGACCACAGGACTCTGACATAAAGCGGTTTTCCCTCCCCACCACAGCGCAGGGCTCACCCTGGGCTTCCTACTCGGCAGGAAGGGGGGGAAGGATTTACAGGATCATCCACACCTGAGTGGACAGCAGCTCAGATCCACGGGCTCCAGACTCCTTTACTAAGCCTGAGGTCAAAAATAGATGCTGTGTCATTTGTATTTTCTTATGCATCTGACATGGAAAATATATTTCTGAGGAGATAGAAAAGTGCTTCGTTTTATCATCAGCACAACAAAGTTTACCCTGTGGTGGGCAGAGCCTGTGCTTCTGAATCACTGCTTTACCAGATCCTCACTTTTGAAGGAGAGAGAAAAGTTTCCTAAAACGATCCTCTGCTGGTTCAGGATCCTATTGAATCATCAGCAAATTCATCAGTTTATAGATATCTATATTTACTATACTCAGGTTGTGTGAATATCTAAGAACAGGAACCTCTTAAGTGGTGTGTTGGCATAAGTTTGTGTCACAGCTATGAGGGTAACAGTCGGCTTTATTTACAACCAACAATGCAAAGAGAGCCCTGAGTAATCCAGTTCAGCACTAGCATAACTCAAGGAAAGAGAAGGAATTTCTTTCATAGATGATTTCAAACTTTTCCAGATAGCATTCCATGCAAGTAACTGATGAATGGCTTAACCAATCATTTGCATGAGAAATGACTCGGACCAAATCCATTTTAATACTGGAACTCTACTGTAATGATTTTTTAAAGTCTGTATGGAATCACTCATTACTAAATGAATCAATTGTTCTATAACAGCTTAGGTCTGCACACTCAGTGTGAGGACCTTTCTACAGTTTGCTGACTAATAATTGTCTCCTTTTTTGATGAAGCATCTTTCTCAGCTCAATCGTAACATATCAACAACATAGTAAATCATCATATTTTATGAAAAATGTTCAACAGACCTCTCTTGTTTGTGCTTTATGTAGAGACCAAGACAAATGTTTGTGGTACAGCGCATGTTTCAGCGAGTGTGTTTGGGTTAAATCAAGTTAAGATTTAACAAACCTGAAGTATGGGACACCAAACGGACTGAGAAAATAAAAGCATTTGTCAGTATTGCACCAATAGCTACATTCCCTTTTTACAGTATCTCTACTCCGACATTTTCCTCAGTATCTGTCAGGTGCGTCTTACTGAACATTTTCCAGTTACCACCATAGTCATTTATGGAGTAAACCTGTCACAAGGAAGACCTTTTTGTTGCAGCAGTTCCCTACAAAATGAGAACATTTCTGTGTGTAATCACATTTGACCTCCATATTCGTCTGGTAATTCGAGCTGAATAAAAAAAGCCACAGACAGAAACTTTTCTGGGAATTTTTTATTTGGGGCCATGTGGAAATCTAGGTCAAAAGGACAAAGTCACCTCCAGTCAGAGCAGTCCATTTTTATTCAGTTCAGCGGTATGCAATTAAGAACACTCATTCAAAATCTAAGTCTGCTCCTGCCTTCATCCCAGAGCACGTTTGGCTCCGGTTCTCAGATAAATGCATCAGACACTGACCGAGCAAAAGGCAAATACAGCAACCTGGCAGACTAGTTCAGTCCCTCCCTGCCTAAACACAAACCCTCTTACAGGGCAAAGGAACATGTCAGAAACTCTCATCTCAGTCTTTGAAGAGTTGTCTACGCACCACAGTGTGTTTGTTGTGTGTGTCCATGCACATGCTTTTTGAACATAGCAGTTCAAAAACGATAGCAGGGATGTCAACCTCCACAACCCGGAGCTGCTAAACAACCGATAGACCGGGGGGGGGGGGGGTTGGAGTTAGGGTAAGGATGAAGAAATATGGGTTGATTTAGATGGAATAAATGGAACTAAGGTTTGTTCAACCTATAACTATATCTATATTTTTAAAGATTGTATTTTTCAGTTTTATCATTTCTGTCCTATATTTTTATTTTTACATTTTATTTCTTGCTTCTCATAGAAGTGTTGTGTTGTTCACTAAACACCAAGGCAAATTCCTTGTAAGTCTGAAAACCTACTTGGCAATAAACCTGATTCTGATTCTGATTCTGATTCTGATTCAAGTGTATCAGCACGGATCTTTTTACAGGACATAGTGAGAAGCATCAGCCATGCCACCAGCCAGATCTTTGGGTTGTAAGTGTGGAGTTACATCCAGTGTGCCAGCAAAGCATGAAACATGTCAACCACATCCATCCATCTATTTCCATACCCACATGTCTGAGTATATTCAGTCTCTCTGCCGTCCACAGATACAGATTTTTATTGTCATGGGTTGTCACTCTGCCTCTCCGGATTCAAATTCTGATCCTTCCATCTGCTAGGTTTACAACCATGTGCTCATTTAGAGCAAAACAGCAATATGTATGACTTTTTTTTTCTAGATTTTACTTTTAAGTTAAAGGAAATCTTTTATTTGATTTAATTGTATTGTATTCCCAGGAAATCTGGGGAATGTGAATTGAAGTTAAAAAGGGTCATTTTCAAATCCGCTAGAGTAACATTGTGCCCTTTTAACTGAATTGCATTACAGTGAATTGGGTTGTAATTGGCTTGTATTTGAGTGTATTTTTTGAAGTGCGTTGGGATGGCATTTGTTGGATTTGGGGTGTGTAGATTAAACTGAGCTGCTGCTTGTAGAGCAAAACAGCAATATGTATGACTTTTTTTCTAGATTTAACTTTTAAGTTAAAGGAAATTTTATTTGATTTAATATAGGTTATGGAAGTTTATTCCCAGGAAATCTGGGGAATGTGATTAAAGTGATAAAGGGTCATTTTCAAATCCGCTAGAGTAACATTGTGCTCTTTTAACTGAATTGTATTACAGTGAATTGGGTTGTAATTGGCTTGTATTTGAGTGTATTTTTTGAAGTGCGTTGGGATGGCATTTGTTGTGATTTGGGGTGTGTAGATTAAACTGAGCTGCTGCTTGTAGAGCATGGGGCTGATGCCTCCACTGGGCCCGGCTATCGGCTTACCCCTCTCCTCTGTTTTGCTTCTATTTTCAGGGTGTGAGCGGAATGTCTGTGGATGAGAAGCCTGAAGCCCCCATGTACGTGTATGAGTCGACAGTTCATTGTACCAATATCCTCCTCTGCCTCAACGACCAGCGGAAGCAGGATATCCTGTGCGATGTGACGGTCCTGGTGGAGGGCAAGGAGTTCCGGGGGCACCGGGCCGTGCTGGCGGCCTGCAGCGAGTACTTCCTCCAGGCACTGGTGGGCCAAGCGGAAAATGGCCTGGTCATCAGCCTTCCCGAAGAGGTAGGTCTATCCAAAATGCAGACAGGTGTGTTGAAAGTGTTAACCCGATTCTTTAGTTGGAAACCTGAGAATAAACCAGTCGATCAAGAGTAAAAAGTTTACATTTATTGGGTCACAGGTAAAGTATTTCACCACTGGGCTCTTCACAGAGGAAAGATTCTTTAGTTGGAAACCTGAGAATAAACCAGAGTCGATCAAGAGTAAAAATTTGACATTTATGGGGTCACAGGTAAAGTATTTCAGCGCTGGGCTCTTCACAGAGGAAACCTCTCTCTGGGTCTCAGTGGGCAAAGAGCCCTGAGATCTGGGGGTGATGGGTCTTTGTCTCCTAAACTGGGCACACCCCTCAAAAGGAGGACTGGACACAACCAAGTCCTATTGGTTAGTTATCTCTAAGACTAACAAGCCAGGTCGTAAAATCATGTTGATGACATTGGAATGTGGTACCAAATGATGTGTGTGTGTGTGTGTTGACTTAAAGACGTGGATCTAATGCAGCAGAGAAAGAAAAGAGAGAAAGAAAATATAGAGAAAAGAGAATCTGTGGTTACAGCCAGATACTTCATATAGTTATAAAAGAAATAAAACAATTAGTAATCTACATAGATCATGTGATAGCATACTATGCTAAAGTGAGTATTTATAACCAAATCCTAACAAAAGGCTGCTGGCCTTCTGACAAAACTCAGACAATAAAATCCTGTGTCACAACCAGGCCTGACTCACTGCCCGGTGGGGCATCACGAGCTAAGATAAGATGCTTTCATTTCATTTTGTAAGACCAACTGGGAAGAAAGACAGCTGAATTTACACATGTATGCAGGTGAGCTGCCAGGTATTGAACATACATACGCATGCCCTGTATTCTGCATTATGGCCATTACTGGAAATATTTCCTGTGAGAATTACACAGGAAGAAGAGGGGAAAAAATAACCTAGCCTTTGTTGTGAGAGAAGGTTGCAATACATGTCATAAACACATGTCATTTTGCACGATTCAGTGAAAGATGTGAGAAAATGAGTTATTGAGCCTGTAGTAGTGTGATGCCAATTAGCACCCGTCAGCTGCCACCAGTGTTAGCAGCACATAACACTTTTTGCCATGATCAACGCTACCTTTGTCTCAGCACTCATCAGGTTCTGGAATATTCTTCTCTCATGCTCACGTCAGCTCTCCCAGTTTGTCCTATCACAAATCCTCACAATGTTTCAGTTAAACACAAGAAGCACATTCAGATGTCCTCGGTTGTAGTTTTGTGTATTGTAACACAAATGAAAGAAGTGGCTGTTTCCCTTAAACTTCAGAGGGACGCAGTTATTATCCAGCATTACCAGGGGCCACGGCAGATACTGCTTGTGTTGCCATAATTGCATGAGAAAAGGCTCCCGTATTGATGTCACACACACACACACACACATTCCTCCAAACGTGCCGCAGAAAAAACTGGGGCGCATCCCACATGTGCAGCAGAGATGTGTCTCTTCATTGGGGGCAGCGTGCATTCATAAAAAAAATGCCTGTCAAACAACTCCGTAACCACGCTCACTCGAAAGAAAGGCAACCTCGCATAGCCATCTTCTGTAAAATGAGCATGTTTTTCTTCCTCCTTAACTCAAAGAAGTGCTGCAGGCTGGTCCCTGAGCTCCTCGGCAGCCTCTTCATTCAGTGGCTGTGTGTGTGAATAATGCATGAGCCTCGTGTCTCAGGTGAGAGATGGAGTGTGGAAGGTAACAGCTTTCAGTGACTGTCTCTTCCTCTGTTGAGGTTTCCACAAAGTCAGCTCCATTCGATCCATCTCAAGGAAATTTGGCAAATATCAGTTTTTACATGATATTTCCACGTCCAGCGCGGCATAATTAGTCAGTGTCTTTATTCCTGATGGATCAGTCCCGTTAGTGGTTGACCAGGATGGTTATTTCAGTGCAGATGACAATAAACAATATAAAGCTCAGCCTGCATGTCCATGCATCTTGGACCTAACTCAGTGAGCAATATTGCTTTTCAATATCTTTGAACTTGTATTTACATAGAGCAGAATCAGCATAAATCCGCAGTATAGTGTGCCAATTTGAATTTATTTAACTTTTTATTTGATCAATATTGGATTTTTTAAAATAAATAACTAGCTGGCTGGCTGAAACCAACCAACCACATGTTTCAGACTTCAGGTCCAGGCTTTCGGGAGGGATTTTTGAAAGCTTATTGTCAGTCTGTTTTCATCAGACTTCTTCTGTGGATCTAGGTATTCTCCAGGTATTGACTTCATAAATGTTGCAGCCAAAGGTTGATGGATTGTATTCAAGCATAATGGGACTGTGAGTGGACACACATCAGTCACAATTCCTGATGCATTTACGCATCTGTTAAAAGAACCAGAAAAAATGTAAGTGAGAGCAACTTTTTATAGTAATTCATTGTTTTAATATAAATCAGCTCTACAGATACTCTGACTTCCTCCCAACATCCAGAAACATGCAGGTCAGGTTAACCAAAGAGTCTAAATGATCCCTAGAAGTGAATGTACGTGTGTGGTTGTTTGTCTCTGTGTGGCCCTGTGATGGACCATAAAAAATACAGACAGGCACAGATTACTTGTTTAGAAACAGATTACCCAGAGTAACTTTATCTAGTTATCTGAAATGATCTACAACCTTTCGTATCAATACAAATCGGAGTTTATTGTGTCTGATTTGTGACTAGCTGTTTGCTGTCTGTCTTAAAAAGCACATGCTTAGAGACTCCATGTTGACTCTAGCAGTTAATGTGCACGGCTGTCTGTTTCTGTGATGGAATAACACTTTGCAGGTGTAAAAGGTTATGGAGGGATGTTTTAAATGACCTCAGTGAAGCTGCAAGCTGCATTCAGACATATTAGGCACTAAAGTGATGAGCCAATGGCAAGTTGAAGGGCACGTGCATGTTTTTATTAACCACATATACTGTGTTATCAGTCTCATGATGAGTCTATTTTTATAGCATTTTCACAGTGTATTTTTTTAGCCCAGAAAAGGTCATTTAATACATGTCAACTTTGGTTTGTTCTGCAGAACAAGCAAAAAGGTTAGTGGGATTATAGTTCATGAGTAATCATTTTATTTTCAACTTATTCTTTTTTAATCAAACAACTTGGAGTATTGTTTGCTATTTAAAGTTCCATCACATAAAAAAACAGCACTGAAAGGCCTTAGCTGAGTCTCAAACCACTAACCAACCCGCTGGCCTCAAGCATCAACTACCACACGGCTGTGAAAGCCTTTGTGCCTACTTCCTCTTTTTATACTTTGTTTTTATTTTCCATTCAGCTTTAATCCTGAAGCGTGTTCAGCCTGTGGTAAATCTCTTTCTAATATAGTCAGGTTTTTCTTTGATTCAGCTCAGTTACATTCAGCTTCATTTGTAACGCACCAAATCAGGAAGAAAACGAACACCAAACCACCTGAAAAATGCTGTTCAATTCAAGCCAGTTAGAATACAACTAGTTTATATTACAATCATAATCTCATCAGGTTAAAGGGCGCCAAAAGACTTCAGTTGGATCCAGACCCTCATCCTGCATGTGCAGGTCTATAATTAGCTAGGTTTTTAAAGCCAAAGTTTAATGACGGCCAACTTAAAACTGTTGATTAATGGGAAATCTTGCTTTAATAATCTGGTTGGGTTAGGGTCCAAAATTGTTTCGCCAGACAAAAACAGATTTAAAACAACTAAGCTTCTAAAGATCCTTCTAAATTGCCAAACATTAACATTCATGCATTTTGCAGATGCGTCTGTGACTAAAAGAGAAAAACTGAGTGAAAGAGAGGAATTAACAGCTCACTAGCCCTGCTGATACTGGATGATATGTGGCTGACAGTGGGAAGGATTCCTTTAATCTTCTCTCTGATAGAGATAAGTGAAGCACTAAGGAGCTTCATGATTGTCACTGCTGAAACTCAGAGGAAGACCCAGGGCTCTTAGTCAGTCCGGCTCTGTCCCTTGTGGTCTTTTGCTTTACGGTCAGTGACTTTGGTGTGCTGACGCATACCTGCCTGCAGCCTGACCTCCATCTCCTGCCTGAGTGGAGGGGGGTGGGGCTCTTCTCCTCTGTCTCAGCTTTACTCCATACAGACTCAGAGCACTTGACTCACAGTGGTGGGTTCATGCTTTAGTGTTCCATGTGAGGAGCTGAGTTAGGTCAGCTTTTTCCTCATCTATGTGTCACGATGGCACATTTAATATGTGATTTTCTGCATATCAGTGGTGTATTGCCATAGACAGGTGGCCCTCTGGCTCCAGCCCCCTGCAGGACCCGGATCAGATCAAGTAGGTTTTGAAAATGGTTGGATGGAGGGATTGATATCGATTAGTTTGCTGACTTAAGTGAATAAAGTAATCAGTCGTAGAGTCATTCTGCTTATCGACTCCTGCACTTTTCCCTGATGTGCGAATATGGTGAGCGGATGGAAGGATTGATTTCAGCCCACTGTGGGACAGCAGAGTGCTCTAGTTCCTAGCAAACAGCATTTTTACACTGGAAAAAGGGCCAAACTGGGATTCCTCAACCCACCTCCTGTTTGTTTTCTGTGCTTAGTCAGAAGCTATGAAACACTGCACATGTTTCATCTTAAAAAACACACTCACACAAACACATAATACTGGATTTGAGTAACACATTTTAAACAAATGCAGTCGGAACCAATTTCAGTGGTTTGTTTCAATAGACTCTAAATGGGCGAAGCCCACTTCTACCCACACAGCTCTTCTCTGCTGGGCTTTTTCTGCCTTTCCAGGCTGGAGCCTTCTGATGGTTACAGTTTTAGGGCTGAAGGAGGACTGGGACTCACATGCTTTGATAGTGACCCCTTTAATGTTGATAAGAGCCTCCATCAATTTTACAGGGGTTACTGCTCAGAGATTCTCAGTGGCTTGATGGCAAAATGTTGGCCTGAGTGTGTGTAAATAACATCCACTCCAGTCTTGGAGCTAGTGGATAGAGGTGAAACCAAAAAGTCCACCAAACAAGGGAGCTTCTGAGATTTTCCCAGTTTGTTAGAAAGGACAAACAAGGAGCTCAAAATCATTCTGCGTGTGTGTGTGTTTGGTCCTCATAAGCCATTTCAGTTAGAAGCTAGGGTAAGTTGTTCTTGTGGAGCATCAGAGAAAATGCTGATGTGCTGAATGAATGCAGCACAAAAGCTGAAGAAACTAGAAAAAGTGAATTTATTGCTGAGACATTCTGAATAGTGAATATCACAGCTGAGCGTGAACTAAAGTAACAGTTTAAGAACATGTCCCACAGAGAGGATCAGAACACTGATCCTGACCCAGTAGCCATGGCCCTAATGTCCCAAGTATTAGTATCATATCGCTCTCAAAATTTACTCAAACTGCAAAATTCCATCACTCACAGAGCTGAAGATGTGTGCTCTCTGTCTCCACATGCTGTGCCCAATACTGAGGTCCAACAGCTATGTTAAACTGCATACCATGTCCCCAACCAGCTAGATAAGTCAAAAGGTTTAATCTGAAACAGAGAAAAGCTGACAGACAAATGATTTAAATCCACTTAAGGTCAGGCTTTAACTTGTAGCTGATGGTACAGTATGAAAAAGTTCAAAGGTCAGATCCTCAAGCAGAAATGGTAAACATCCCATCATCCTGTGTGTGTGTGTTTGTGTGTTTGTGTGTGTGTGTGGCTGTGTGTGTTTTCAGGCTTTGGGCCTCAGGTTGGCATTGTTTTCCAGCAGACAGCTGAAAGTTGTCCTCTGAATTTGAGGCTTCTAGTTTCTTCGTTTCTGGTCAAATGACCTCTGTTAAAGATTTCAGAGACATTTCTGAAACTTCTTTTAGGTGGAATCTCTCTCAGTTGGTCCCTGCACTCTGCATGTGGTCATTCTGTCCCACAGGAATTCATCTACTTTATCCTGTGCTATATCCCATCGTTTAAATATCCACAAATGTGGCATCTGCTTGGAGGCTTCCAGAGGAAATGAACACTTTAATGAGCATGGCTACTTACACAACCTTCTCTGAACCAGGATCAGCCTCAGACGTTGATCATGCTGAAGAGTGTTTTTAAAGGAAGTGTACATTAAATATGAGAAATTGTGACCAATGTGATGCTAATTTCGTCACGCAATGAAAGATTACAGAGCTTTTGGTGACTCTAAAACCCTATTTAGCTGGTTAAGCGCTATTGCCTGGATGTTCTGTCCTCGGGTTGTGTTTCGGTGTCAGAAGCGTGGCGCTGTGATTATTGAGATATTTGAGGGTTTTTTTTGTAGTGAGCATGTGATGCTCTTTTGGATCTTTGGAAGGCTGATGAGTGATGTCACCCAGGACCTCTCGTCTGGGAGCTGAACTGCACTGCGTGCTCATTTTGAAGGCATCTCGTACGTAGAGCATAGCAAATGGCTGAACAAACACACGTACAGCTTGTCAGACAGATGGTGGTGGTGAGAAGCCAGGAAGAGAGCTTGCTGGCCTCAAAGATGGGGGTTGCTTAATAGGAGATAAAGAGGCAGCTTTATGGAAGGGAATGATGAGCCGCAGTAGGAGCAGCGCTCACACTTATACACCCACCCCCCCCCCGGTTCATCAGGGCCTCCCCCAGTAAACAGCAGGACACCTGTCGTCTGTTAGAGATGAGGCCGGTCTCTGTCTGACTGCAAGGTAAGCTAAAGGAGCTCCTTCAGCCACACGCTGCCAACCCACAGCCGCTAGTCTGGACTCTTTGTTTAACCCCTCTCCATCAGGCAGCCAACATTCCCAAATAATGACACTAATTCACACGTTTCATGGGTTTGCGCCACACTTAAACTCACGTAAACTCATCCGGACGCACAAATATCCACCGAAAAATCATTTGCCTATTTGGAACCTGATTTGGTTGAGTCTTAAATAGAGCAGACATGGGGTCATGTCCTCCTCAGTGTTTGGCCTTTCCTGTAAGCTGCAGTGGCCGAGGATTAGACATACACTATCTGATTTAATCCACTATCAAGAGGAGGTTTACGGAGCCCCAGCGCAACACCAGGGCCGTCGGAGTTTCCGCTGTCCCTGGGGAAATGCCTTCTTTACATTCTCAATTTGTAGAGGGAGAAAGTTTTCACTGGGACTGAAACTATCCTAAAACTACGGTTTAGGATGTTGCTGCACTAATCTGCCCGAGAAGATTTAATGAGCAACTTCAGGATATTGTGGGGGGAAGACAAAGAGTGTTTTTGAACTGTGCAAAAATTAGTTTAGAGAGGGACCAAAGAAAAGTAGAACGGATGCTAATTAAAATATATACTCATAAACATTTTGGCATTGAGGATGTAGTTATTTTGACACCATTTCACCTACAAACACATCCCAAAATATGTTTTAAAGGTCTATGTAATTTGTCTTAAAAATTCTTAACAGAAAGTTTTTACATGTGGTACTTGACATCATTTTTTTCAGATTGTATGAAAGATTTGTAACATTTTGTGCTGTGTATTTTGTGCTTTATGCTTATTCAAAATGTCTTTAAGGACATTGTTCATTCATGGGTTTTTTCTCACATTCTCTAGCCATTTAATAGACAGCCTTTCACAAAGGCTGCTTCAAATCAAAATTATCCTTACCACTGATTTTATTCGTTTTTTTCGCCTTCATCATTCCACCTTTTTGTGGCGTGCTCCAGGCTTTAAATGCAAGAACTGAAATGACTTAGACAAACAGCAAATGTAAGATTTACACCAAAGCTACATTTACATTTACATTTCTGCATCAACTACAACACCAGCTCCACTCTTAGCTGACCCTGAGTGGAATATGCTAGAAGAGGATTTAACATTAAGAATTTAACATTCAACTGTAACATAGATTACACAGCTAGCTTCCGTTGATGCTACATGCTATCAGGAAATAAGAGCATTTAGAGCTTTCAGGACAAGAGATACTCTGGAAGAGCTGGGTTTTCAAGGGTTTCTTGAAGGAGGAAAGAGAATCTGATGCTCTGATAGTGCTTGGAAGGTTGTTCCACTAGTGTGGAACCAAAGATGAGAAAAGTCTATATTGAGCTGGCTTTGTTAGCTGGAGGAGCAGAGTGGGCAAGCGGTGACATGAGGCTTTAAGAGGGTGTGAGGTAGAGCAGTGTTTTTCAACCTTTTTTGAGCCAAGGTAAAGTTTTTCATAGTAAAAATCCCGAGGCACACCACCAACCAAAAATGTTAAAACAAATCTGTAGCCGCCTATAGTAACACTATAGTTATTCTTATTTTATTCTTATCTTATCTTAAGTGTCTTGAATAGGAATCAAATAAACACAAAAATGTATTTTTATCTTATTTTATATTTCTTCTTTCAAATTGCAATTAACATGTCCACTTCAATATACAAAATTAAATACAAAATCTAGTCATAAGGAATTATTACATGATTACTCCACCAGTCACTAGAACAGCACACACACTCAAAAATGGAATATTATTTGCAGAAAATTGATTCCTTATCAAAAAATTTTTTTAAACCAATTAGGTGAAATAGGATGATTTTCTACGACACACCTGACCATCACTAACGGCACACTAGTGTACCGAGGACCAGGGGTTGGAAAACACTGAGGTAGAGGGTAGATCAATCCAACACCCTGTAGGCCAGCGTCAGAATCGAATGTGATGCGTGCAGCTAAGGGAAGCCAGAGGAGTTTAGCGAACTGGGAGGTGACCTGCTCTCTTTGGCTGGTCAGCGGATCATCAATCATGACTCCCAGGTTTCTTACAGCCCTGGTGGGTGATGTGCCACAGATAGAGTCTGTCTGGATGCTGAGGTTGTGGTCAATAGTTTGCTTGGCTAGGATGAGGAGCCGTTCAGTCTTGGAGGTGGTGATCTTTCCTCCCTGCAGAAATGTGAGATAGACAGTCCGAGATTCCCGTTGGTACTGAGGTGGTGCAGGACAGGACAGATAGAGCTGGGTGTGGTCTGTATAGCAGTGATAGGAGGAGCCATGTGACTGGATTACTGGGCCCAGCAAAGTGGTGTACCTCATAAAGCGCAGGGGACCCAGGACTGAGCCTTGGGGCACGCATGTAAAGGTTTGACTGTCTGCCATTCCTTCCCCCTAAAGCATTGGTAACGCTATGGCACACGGCCATTCAGCGTCAGCTAATCCAGATGTATAAACCACAGCCCTGATATTTACATGATCTATTGGCCAACTCGATGGTGACACATTTTTTTCAAAAACAAAAGTTTGCTTTCGGGGCACATCAATCTTGCACTACCGTCTAAGAGCATTGAATCCACGATCAATATTTGCCTTCCTTTTGTTTTTATGAACCCACCTCTGGAGTTTTACTGCATTTCCAGTTGTTTCCTGATAACATCTCTCCACAGGCAGACATGTAACTCCTGCCAGCCTGATCTTAGGTCATTTTAGAGAAAGAAACCTGCAGTCCGTCATGTATTTTTCAGTATAATGCAGTTCCAATGATTCAATATCTGGTTAACCAGTAGTTAGATAAGTTACTGGCCTCATGTTAGCCATAAGCTCTTCCTCTTCCAGCAACTTAACGGTCCTCACCGTGACAGTGGAGTCAGCAGCTCTTTCATTTCATTATTTCATTAGCATTGTGTCTTTGCTACCTTTCGTCTGCCTCTCAGAGGTTAATGGGAGGTTACTCAGCAGATCTGATGTCCAGGCGCTGGCTGCTGTCTCATGGAGTATTTTCTGTTGTGCAGAAAAGTACTGGCATGTTGCGTCATTAGTATGGATGACATGCAGGAATTTACCCAAGACCATTTGCATAAATTAGCCCTCTCCTTGAAGGCAAAATGCTGTAGTAAGTGTTATTGATGAGGGATGCTGCAGGACTGCTCATCCTGTTATGAAAGACTTCTGAGGCCATTCAATGTGAGCTCGGCTCATTCTGGTGTGGATTTTAGTCTTTGTCCCACCTGGTAAGTGTTGTAATAGCTGTAATATTTCAAATGTCGTGTTCATTAAATACCAGCTAAACTCTGTGTATCCTTCATGCCTACCCTTTTACCTATCTCCTCTTTTCTCATTTTCATGCCTTTTTCCCCCTGCAGTAATCATTCTTCTCCCTTTCTCTACCCTGTCTACCTCTTTAGGGTTTTGTTCGTTAGGCTGCTGTGCATCTCGTAACAGTGAAGTAATCACTGTATGTAGTGGAGAGCACTCATAAAGATGCGCTCCCACAGGCAGCCGCTGCTGATACTAGCCGAAAATAGATCCCTGGTTCGCTCAGCAATTTTCCTCCAGCAGCTTTGCTGTTTATCAGCAGCCCCGGATACAGCAGATCAGCCACCTCTTTAAAGCCTCCACTGCCACTCCATCACTCCATGTCCGTATGTATGCCTGCAGGGAGCCTTTACTGGCACATGGTTAGCGGTACATTTCAAATCAAATGCCCAGGATGGTTTGAATGGAAGTGGTTCTGAACATTTGCACACACAGGTACACTTCAGTTTCTTTCACTTTGAAGGAACTTGTGAGTATTCTCATTTGTGTCTGACCTAAATTTATTTTATCTTCTTCAAAGTGCTCAAATAAAATGGTAGAAATAGCTGTAATCCAGGGTTGGAACTTTTTTTAGCCAGTCAGACGATAGCGTTCAAACACTCATCTTCAAACCTGCATTTTGTTGTCAACATAGGGTTTTTTTTATAGTTACCTCTGATTTAGTTGGTTCACAAATGTCCCTATAAATAGACTTAGAAACACCTGAATAACTGCTCTAACTTTGAAGTGCCTACTAAAAACATCTGCAGAGCCACATTTACCTTTATGAATCTTGGTCCAACACCTTCAATGCAGTCTTCAGGAGGCCAAGCCTCACTAATCCCCAACCGCAAGCTTTGTTTTGATCTCAGCTATATGTTCTGTAAAACCCTACCGATGTACCGTGTAAACAGTTTAGTGTTAGTTTCCACTACAATAGTTACACTCTGCTCTGATGAGGATGAATCACCGGAAATCAGAAAGTCCAAACATTCGGCTTTTAGTCACAGCGATTCACCTCTGAACCAAACTGAATTTTACTGGCATGTTCCCCCCTCACAGATTCTCACAGATGCCTTTTCATGCGGACACTGCACTAATTTTGTTTAAATAGTTCAAATCTATTTCTGTAAAATCAGCACGTATTTTAAAGGTCTAACAATGACTCCCGTTTCGGGGGTAGTGTGCAGACACAGGGAGCAGCTCTGCTCATCAGTAGATCTGATAGTCCAGTCAAAGCCTCAGCCCTCGCCCCCAATCCATCACCCTCACACACACACACACACACACACACACGCACCATCCCCCCTCACAGATATGGAGTCAGCAGCTTTCTCCTAACAATGACTGATGTGTGCAATGCTGCAAGCTCCTCTGCTAGCCACAGCAGCCCATAAGGGGCTTTATGTCCCGCCCATGTTAGGATGCTGCCGTCTGGTGTGAGCAGGTAACCGAGGAGAGAAGTTTAGACTGCAAACCCAGCAGCACCCCGCAGGCCTCAAAGCCCCCGGAATAAATCCTCAATCGACTACTTAAATACCTGGCAGCCTGTTGCCTCATCATACTAAATACCCAGCAGGTGTGTGGTTTAAATTTAGGCCAACATAAGCAAACACTTATTTTACAAGTGTTTCATTTGACGTGCTCAGTCCTACATTTCCTCTGTAGCTCACAGAGCAGTAAGAACGGAGTGAAATATGTTTCAGTTTGCCATACAACAGCAGAACAGAAATCCTGAAAGATCTGACAGTTTAGGTACTCTGAACAGGCACTAAAAGCAGAGAGCTGCAAACAGCATGATGTAGAAAACCTGTTTATTCATGACTTTTTAAAAGCACTGCAGTCAGTAGTGTTGTGAGGTGTTAATGGAAAGGTGTGTGTGTGAGTACAAATATGTATGAATGTGTAACAACGGTATAAATGGTTGAGGCAATAGAGCGTTTCTAAAGGAGGGGCAGGTAGATATTATACCGTTTTGGTTGTTTCTATGTAAGAGGGACGCCTCAGTCTGTGACATGCTGGAAGCTGGTTAAAAGATACATAGTATCTGTGTTTAATCACATAATCCCAAACTTTATTTTGGGTTCAGGGCTAATCTGCACTGGCAACAACACAGGACACAGTTAGCTTTTTTCACAAAGCAAGCAACAAAGGATGAGAAATGAGCACTGATTGCCTCAAGCCTCCATAAGGAGCTGTAAGAGAGCTGTGACATAAAGTGACCATTACAGAGTGGACATCTTCCAAGTGGAAAGTCTCCCTGCCTCCACATTTCCCACTGAAGCCGTCCTCTGCACAACGCTCAGGGCCTTTGCCCTCCACACAACCACCCATTGCTAATGTCTCATTTATTTAGTTTCACGTTCTTCTTCGTGCATCTGTCTTGAGATAAAGATTTGACTCACTGAGCCACTAAGACTGTGCTTTGTAGACAAACAATGTTGGGACTGATGTAGAGTGAAAGCACTCTTATTATGTCACACCTTTGAAAGCGACTGCATTCTTCTACCACCAAACGTTAGAGGGTTTGTCTCCAGAACACGGACCGGCAGAAAACAATAGGGGCTTGTTGACAGCATGAGTTGAGAGATGGAGACGGGCTAATGCGACCTGTCTGCTCATTGGCTCTTCTCCCCTGTGTCTGTGCTCTGTGACAACAGCAGCAGAGGGCAGCCTGGAACTCTGCAGGCTCAGGAGTTTACCTAATTATCTGGCATTAAGTCTAAATGGATGGCTTCCCTCTGTCATCCCCTGCCACATGGCCACTACAGGGATAAGCTGTGGTCTTACAAACCCTCAGGCTTTACGAGCACTTGACCCGAGGACACAAGGCACTGACACAGAAAGTGAAGCTCAGCTATAACCTGATCTGAGCACCCTGCTACAATCAAACCGCTTCTTTCTGAAATGAAAGTTTACCTTTGGCCTGCTGAGGCTAAATCTGTAATCCAGCCAATGACTCGAGCCACTGAAAGAGTCTCAAAGAACTTTGATAATTCATTTTTTCTCGTCTGACGAATCACACGTTTCAGACATTAAACTTTCTATATGTTTGTGAGTGAATACAAAAAATAGGAACAGTTGTGTTTTTGTTTTTTTCACACAGCCGGAGCAGTGACGGGGTTGTGTGTACACAAAGCCGCTGATAGGACCACAGGGCAGACAGTGGTGGACGGGTGGAATGTGGCATAAGTGCTTTTCCTCTGAGACTGAACACACGACTAACTCCATTCCCAGAGCGTCAGTTCTTACTTACTGTTGAGCTGAATATGCAGTGCTGACCCGATAGAAAGATTAACTGCTACGTTTCAGTGTTTGTTTGTGTTCACTGGAGCTGTCGGTTTGTCTCACCACACTCCAAGTGCTGGAAACAATGCCTGTGCTGATGGTAATGCTGGCAATTTCCCTGTTTTTTTGCAGGTCACTGCCAGGGGATTCGCCCCATTGTTGCAGTTTGCCTACACTGCTAAGCTGTTACTCAGCAGAGAAAACATTCAAGAGGTCATCCGCTGTGCCGAATTCCTGCGCATGCACAACCTGGAGGACTCATGCTTTCGCTTTCTGGAAGCTCAGCTTCGCAGGGAAGAGGACAGCGTACTGCTCTGCCACAAGGGGGAAGCAGTAGCAAACAACTCAGAGGACGAGAGCATGCAGTCAGAGTCCGAGAGGCCCAGCTCCCCCAGGGTACGGCATTGTACAGACACCTCCCTCCGACATCCCGACCACGAAAGGCTAGAAATGACTGTGCCCAATAACTTGACGGATGGCCGGCTGGACTTTGATCGGCACGCAGCATCAGACCTTCCCCGCTGCCCCAAATACAGGAAATATCAGTGGGCTTGCAACAAGCACAATAATGACACCTCCTCACACACCAGTACCTCAGGTTTTCCAAGCACATTGACGGAGAGCAGTGTTAGCGGGGCGGTGCCCGGCCAGGGCCGGCTGCCCCTGGCACAGATAAAGGTGGAACCACAAGGAGAGGAGGAGGCCATTTCATTATGTCTGTCAGGGGACGAGCAGGAGGGCAGGGACAAGGACAGTGTGACAGCCATGGAAATGGACCATCCCGCACCTCTGGAAAGAACCAAGAGAACGAGTTCTCCATCCTGTCTCCAAGCCTTCTTCAAAAAAGGGGTGGACCTGCCCAGTCTGTCCACCGCATCCCAGCAGCTATTCACCAACAGACCGGCCTGCCCCCAGGACAAAGGAACCTCTCAGGGAGATCATAAAAAAGACTCACGGCCTTTCCCTGGGGAGCTGGCTCTGTCTGTAATGTCCCCAAAGGATGCGGATGCTTTCCCTGCAGGGTTGACGCTCAAGGCTGCTTCCTGCGACGGCGTGTGTAAACAGGAAGTGGAGCTGGACCGCCGCAGTGTCATATTCTCCTCAGGGGCCTGCAGCCGTCTGGGAACACCAGCGCATTCCTACCCAGGCGGCCGCTCTCTGGAGATGGAGCTCTCGGAGCACATGACCAAGGGCCTTTGGGCCGGAGCTAGCCAGTCCCTCCCCAACTCCCAGACCTACTCCCCCAGCGCCGCCTCCTCCGAGCCCCCGGCCCTGTGTCGGCCGCGGCCCAACACCAGCTGCCCGGTGCCAATCAAAGTGTGCCCCCGCTCGCCCCCCTGCGAGGCGCGGACCCGGACCTCCAGCTCCTGCTCCTCCTACTCCTACGCGGAGGACGGCAGCGGGGGCTCCCCCTGCAGCCTGCCCCAGTTCGAGTTCTCCTCCTCGCCCTGCTCCAACGTGGCCCGCTGCCTCAACGTGGACCCGCAGGAGCAGAGCGGGCCGGGGGACGCCCTCTTCAGCCAAGTGCGGCCCAAGATCAAGTGCGAGCAGTCCTACGGAACCAACTCCAGCGATGAGTCCGGATCCTTCTCAGAGGGGGACAGCGAGTCCTGCCATGTGCAGGAGCGGGGGCCAGAGGTGAGTGGAGAACCTGTCTCACACCCAACACACAATGGAGCCATCACACTTCCTTCCTTTAGCTCTAATTATGTCACTGCGGCCCCCCCCCCCCCCGGGGGCTGCATCAGTAGTCATTAAAGCATGAAGCAGGAGGGCTGGGAGTGTGATGTGCAGCTCCACCACAGGGCACGCGTGTGCTTTGATATTAGTAATCTGCTCTATGCCCTGTTGGAGAGCTGTGTAATGAGTCTGGAGATCAGAGCTCCAGCTCCAGGACAGTCTGTGAAGCTCTGCAAACGGGGGTCAGATGGTCATCTCTTCTGAGAATGCAGAGCTTGTCTATGGAATATTCCAGGTCTTTTCTGGAGTGGTAAAATGAGGTTCTGGATAAACCCACTGGTGCTCTGCGTGGGGAACTGATCTCCCTTTAGCCTCAGCAGAACACTGCTGGGGAGAGCAGCCCTGGTCTACACCGGGGGGGTGGACCACAGAAGGATGGCCCCCAGTTAGAGTACAGTAGAGCAGCAGTAATGAAGTTTGAATTGCTGTTGATAAATTCAGCTAAAAGGACTAAAACACAGGTCTCCAGTGAAAATCCTCACTCATGAGCATCCTTCAAGCTGCTCTTTGTGTGTGTGAGAGAGAGACAGAGAGAGAGAGAGACTCTTGTTGTGAAATAGATAGAGTGTGGCACACTTGTAAAAGCTTTGAAATGAGCTGTTTTAAACCTGCAGGAAACACAACAGAGCAGGACCGTCTCTCCTCAGGATGCTTTGCCCCTTTCCACTGTGCCTCTCCCTGGTCACCATTAGGCTGGGAAAAGACTCCCTTTTTGCTGGTTGGAATGTTAAATGCCTTTCTGATCAATTATTCATCGTGGGCTGTGCGTTTGACACAGTGTCATATATTTTTGCGCAGACTGCGACAGCACGTTTAGAGCATGAACTCCACCTGAACGAGTCACCACCGGGTCATCTCCACTCTTGTGCTATTACATGTAGAGATATTTGTGGAGGTTGAAGCAGATCAGGTTTTGGTGAGCTCGGTGGGAAGGGTTACTCTGAGTGCACGGAGGGAGCAGGAGGAGAAGGATAGAAAGTGGTGTGTTACCATGGTAATCACAGAGCAAGTCAGTATGCTGCAGGAGTTGGAATTACATGACAGGATTGTGTTTTTCCATGGAAGGAATTCAATTCTGATGTATAAATAGAGCTGTGAGATAAAGAGTGTCATAATTCCCCTCAAAGTGCAACAGCCATCACTATTAGATCAATGGCCCTTTGAAAGTCTCACTGTAAATGATGTGAGATGGATTT